>NW_019168037.1:8483839-8578177 GCF_002303985.1 Durio zibethinus | reverse complement strand
TCAGGAATTCAGGGGATCTTCAAATAGGGGGGAATGGACCCTTGCCCCCAATTTGCTCTTAATTCTTTTACATGCATTAAAGTTACTTCCTAGCATCTCAGAGATGTCCTTGAAGGTCCACTGGCCACTGGTTAGGAAGGGGATTAAGGGTATTTTCGAGCCATAAGAAAAGAAGATTATGGTTAGGTTAATCTATGAATTTTTTTTTGATAGAATAATCTATGAATTATTGAATGCCTTCTTTTCTTTATATTGTTTCTTCCAAAGCTGAAGAAATTGTGAATTCATTTAAAATTTTTTTTTTTTTTAACTAAGGAGTTTGTAGAACCCAACTTAACTACCTAACAAGTTTTGCCATAAAAACTCCAATCTTCAATCCTATAATTAACTAAAAACTGGTTAAAGCAATTCATACAAAAGTTCGAAGAACTCTTGAAACTAGAAGAAATTATTTCATCCATTGTAAGTGAAGTTTTTAAATTTTATAAATGGGGTTAACAATATGATATATATTTTAGGATATATTAATATTTTTTGAGATCCCTAATCTATCTGTAAATTTTCTTTACTATAATATTTACTTGGTTAAAAAAATTTTTGCGCATAAACATTTTTGAACCCACAATAAACATCAGTTCTATTGACATATCAATTGATCTAAAGCTCAGTTTATAGGATATATTAAAAAAACACTAATGCTAGTCTCTTAATCTCGTTTTAGAATTAAAAAATTTTCTGTTAATTTATAAAAAGCTAGCTCTGAAATTAATTTCAAATTTATTCTGTTCGAATGAAACTAATCTCAGCGGTACTTTACTTTATCAAAGTGAAACTTTAATCCACCCAATACCTTTTGTTCACATAGCACATCCTAAAGGGAAAAAAATGTTTTCGAGTCTTCTGTTGGAAAGATGTTCATAGTCTAGTTTTCTTAGGTGGAAATTATTACTACAATAATATGTTTATTTCAGGCAATGAGTAAGTTGCAAATTTAGGGTTCAAGTCAAGCATTATGACAAATGGATAGAGAAGCACTATCAACTTTTTTATTTTTATATACATAGACTTTTTTAATTTCTAATGCTTTATTTTTTCAATGAAAATTAATCAATGGAAGAAAATTTATAATTATAATTCAATATTACATTTATATATAAAAAATAATAAATAATCAACTAATAAATTAGAATATTATTAAACAAATTCAATATAAAATTGAACAAAACTTACATATAATGAAACTTGAAGGACTTCAGGATTCTAAAACCTCATTTTTGCCATTAACTCACTAAGCCAAAACCTCATAAGATCTAATGCTTTATTTAAATACGATCACTTTATCTAGAATTATTTGTGTTTTTTTTTTCTTTTTATGCCCATATACCAATCTCTATTATAGCAACATTTATAACAATACTTTGCATTATTGAGGGGATATTTGCTTTTTCATTTTGACATGATGTCCACCTCTAATAATTGAATTGATAAAACAAAAGCAACAAAGAGAAAAGAGTTGCCTCCTCTCTCACGTGTGCTGAAAGCAAGTAGGCAACCATTGTTCTCCAAATTGAAGGAAAAAGACAATCCGGCCAATCCTACTCTATCCTAAATATGCATAACTGATAAATTCTTAGCCATATATGTCCCCGACAGATGCTAAATGCTAAATGTCAAATGGTATTATCATTGGAGTTTGTAATTAGTTTTTTCAAAACATTTTTATTACAACCTTAATACCGTAACATATTTATTTGTAACTTACTTTACACCTGCTTTTCTTTCAATCAAATTCATCTAATCATAACAACACCAAAAAAAAAAGTATAATTTTAAATGCATCATGTCCATGAAGATGAGTGTACCTTCAAAATCGTAGGGAAAAAAAAATAAGCAGAAACAATGACTAGGGATAATGTTGTAAGTGATGGTTTGCTACTAATGCAACCCATAGGAACAAGGAAGGAAGAGATTTAGGAAAGACACTTCTCAGAAATTTTATCAAGGATAATAGTTTTCTCACTATAATACAAATTGACTATTAAAATCGTTATTCCAATGACATAGTGCTTAGTTAAAGAAATTCGGCATTACATTTCAAGAATTTTTTAAACATGAATCACATAAACACACAGGAATATATACGAGAGATAATGATTTAAATTTTAAGAGATAAGATGTAAAATTATGTTAAATGAATGTTAATAAAAATATTTATAAACTGCAAATAATATTTAAAATATCTCTTCATGAATCAACATATTTTAGGTGAAAAATCATCATTTTTGGAATGAGTCAATTAAATAAAAATAATATGAAGATAAATTAAATTATAAAAAAATTAAAATTAACACATTAAATAAACAAAAAATTATAGAGTATAAAATTCTATTCAAAATAAGAAGAAAAAAAATAACGAAAACCCAAACACAAAGTTCAAAAAGAAATCATTAAACATCCAAAAATGGTCCCAAAATTTAGTTCTCAATATTTCTCGCAATACTACTCTTAAATATTGATAAATTCTGTGTCTTTGTCAACATATGTCACCACTACACCACTTAAGTTGCTAACTTTCATTCTATGATAATGATAGATGATTGCAATAGTGGCCATGCACTTGTGCGAAATCAAGTGGTAAAAGAAATGAAATGGGATTTTAATAAAGATCTTAAGTTGTTTGAAATGAAATAATCATAATTAACCCATCAATTTAATTGACATATATAATCACTTTCAAAAAATAATATATAACAAAAGCAAAACTCAAATTTCAACTACTGTAATTTTATCAATCTTAATTAAAAGATATTGTCCTTGTACCGAAGAAGATAATGGCAACGATAAATGTCTTTGCAGCCATGTATATTTAGCCTATCACGCCGGCAATGAACAAAAGTCAATGGCTCTAGTACTTTTAATTAAGAATATAATTAGTTCCGCATAATGTGAAAATATGATCAAGTTACATTACGGAAAGTGTATTTTCAATAAACTTTACATACAAAAGTACAAACCATGAATTTAGGGGTAAGAGCATTCAACCGCTAGCCGCAGTGAGTGAACAACTCAAACCAAACTGTTTAGAATACCGTGAAATGAATGGACTTTGCATTCCATTCAAAGAACTCCAATGCTTTCAACTCGAACCAGAGATCTTCCCAAATAACAAATCTATTACTTTGAAGCTTCATAGACTAGCTTTTATATATGCCTCATTTGTTTTGCATCATCCTCCGACTGGATTTGTCTGTAAAAATATGAGATAGCGGGCACCAAGCTTCAGCAAGAGGCATCTCCAAGTTTTGAACAGTTTTGAAAGTTATAGGAACCATCTTAGCATGTTCCACCCAAATGAGCACACTGATCATGCTGCAAAATGCGTGCCTGCCACCCTGAAGCATCTACTTTGATAGGCTGGCCATCACGATCCAAACCAGATGTCTTTCCACAACTGCTCTGAATCCATGATACTGCAAGATGACAGTAACGATAAGAGATTACAACCACAGATAATTTAAATCTGTGTAACCACAGATAATTTAAAACAAAATTCTGAATTGAAGATGAATATGACTATGTAAGTGTATCCACCATTGATGTAAGCCCAAGGAGGGAACATGGTGGTGCCATTTCACAAACAAAAGTATGACAGCTGGGACTCGCTCGAGTATCATGGCTAGGAAGAGTTAGGATGGAAAGTTAAGGCAAATTAATTAGGATGATTAGAATATTATAATATTTTAACTACGCATCTACCTTTCAATTTTATACTATTTCTTTTGCTAAAACAGGTATGATATCTAACAATTATTATATGTAAATCTATAGAAACGCAAGTTCATATTTTGTCCTTAGATCCCCAACAATGGTGCCTCGAAAGGGCACCTTGGGGCCTCAACCCGCTGGGTCATTGCTTAAGCCGTAATTTTCATTTGAATTTGACTACCTGAATACGTGTGGGAAAATTACAACTTAGGTCTTTCTTCATAGTAAAAAGATGGTCAGAGTAGGCAGTAATACTCCCCAGTCTGTTATCCCAACCCTTAATTGCTAGAATTAGTCACTTGTAGTTTTCTCTTTAGAATAAGATATATTATTATTATTATTATTATTATATATGATTCTCGATAATTTTACTAAAAATTTTGAGCAATTTAAAATTTTATTAACGTTTTACGGTATTAATTTATATAATATCATGTGAATAAAACATAATGTCCATACTATATCTTGAGACATAATAATATCTCTAATTCTATATATGGGTAGTAAGTGTGAATAAGGGACCTTGTTTGCCCTAACATGGGAAATGTTAAGCTAAACCAACCCATTATCAATTATATGTAAGTGGTCTAACATTTTAACATTATCAAAAGTTTTTAATCAAATTAATAGAAAAGTGCATATAACTCTTTTTAGTATATATCAAGATTCAAATTGCGGAACTCAATCTTTTTAAATCATTAGATTAAGTCTGAATTGTTGAAAATACATCATTTTACTAAGCATGACTATTAGGATTTAGGAAGATCTTTGCACAAGTTATAAAATTTACAAAAAAAAAAAGAAAAGAAGCACCATGGCATATCCTCCCACGATGTTTTCCATCTATAACTTGAACTTGTTGATATCTTTTACTTGAAAATTCTAGCAAGGCGTGCTCCTACATAAAAAATGTGAAATGGAATCACAGCCTATTAAAATAACCCATTTTTTATTTGACTTCTTAGCTATAAATATGGGAAACCAAACCATCATCTTATCAACAAAGAGAGTTGTGCAAGGAAGAAAGAATTAGAGAAAGCTATCTTGCAATTACAATGAAGAACAGCTCCATGCCTCATTCATACCACAACTCCAAAATTCCAGAACCAAATGTCCATAACTTCAAAGATCATAGAGCCATGAGGTCCAATGTCAGAGGGAAAAAGCCATTCGTCGACATAAACGAAAGTGCCGAGGCATTCATCCAGAAATTCAGGCACCAACTTTTGCTCCAGAGGCTGGAATCCATTGAGAATTACGAGAAAATGTTGGCTAGAGGACTCCGATCGATTGCCCTTTCATTTATCTTTAAGAGTTTGCACTGGTATTCTGTGCTAGCTTCTTCCAATTGCCTCATTAATCTGTTTTTTAGCTTGTATTTTATCAATTATGGATGAATGTATACAGATGATATGGAAGGTTGAAAATATGTAAAAGAACAATCCTTCATATATTATATAATTAAATTAATACAAGCTTTTTTTTTTTGTATAATTTGAACTATATTTTCATGATGAATGCTCGTCTGTTTTTCCCCTGTAATCTCCATCTCTGTTTTCCACATCTGATAATCTTGCAATAAGAAGAATATCCCTACTTTAAAAGCAGTTATTTTATAATTGAAAATCCTTTTCTTTTTTAATTTTACATTAAACCGAATACATTAAAGCATTTGACTGCCGTTGAGATTAGTAAATCACCGGATCCTTTCCTTTAAATAAAAATCTAAAAAGCAGTGCAGAAGCTCCCAACTGCATCATCGCTATCTAAATGCATCTCACGAACCACGGTGCATTGGAGGTCAAAATCCCATTGCATTCCATTGCTTCGATGTGATGGAATCAAACGGGTCCTTAATTTCAGTTGCTAGTATTAACCCCGGCGTTTTCTAGAAGGATAAGAATTTTTTTTTTTATTAAATGCATCGTTTGGTGCTTTTTTAAATTGTTGAATTCATATATAAATTTTTAATATACAAAAAATTTATAGATCTTTTTTTTTTCGAATTTTATAATTTTTATTTTTTAAATTATTTATATTTTAAGTTATTTTATTTTCATTAAAAAATAAAATAGTTATTCTAGAATGTTAAAAAAGGTAAATTAATCATTTTATAATTTTGAGAAAGGTAAATAGTCATTTTATAATGTTGGAAAGATGTCTAAATATAACTTTTTGGGAATCTTTTAATATATTTTTAATTTCTTTGTTAATTATATTTTAAATTATTTTATTTTGATTAATGTGTCAAAATATATCTTCTTTGAAAATTCTTTTAATATATTTTTAAAATTTTATTATTAACATTTTAAGTTATTTTATTTTCATTAAAGGGTAAAATGATCATTTTATAATATTAGACAGATGATAAAATATAATCTATTTAAAAATTATTTTAATATATTTTTAACTTTTATTGTTAACATTTTAATTGTATTTTTCGCAATTATCTGCTTCCTGAATATAGAAAACACACGGGACCCATTTTCCATCTATTTTCCATACATCACCAAGAGAGAAATTTCATTTTCAAATTCATAAATGATGAAACACAGTGCTGCAAGAAGACAAGAAAATTCCAATAAAAAGCATAGAAATCAGCCGCCAATCGAAAAAAGTAAAATACAAGATCGCATTTCGGTAAGGGGGAGACAGAAGTCCTAGCATCCAAACAAAACGAATGAATATGGCCTTGTGTAGGTTGAGAATTTTGGGTTGAGACAAGCGGTTTCTCTCATTTTAATTTCAAATTTTCTTTGGATCGCTTATTCATGAACAAAAAATCGAAGAAGCAACTCAACCAAGAACTCTCTTTCGTTCGTCTGGTTGCCTCCAAATAGCCACAAACAGGCAGAGGCAAGACAAGAAACCCTTTACCAATTCTAAGACCTATGAAGGAATGGCCAATTTATTTAAAGGTAAAATAATTATTTTATAATATTAAAAAAGATGAAATTATGATCACCAATAGAGATTATGTTTAACTAAAGCATCTTTGTTGTTAAGAAATAGTAATAGTATGAAATGAGAGATACAGAAGGGATGAAACGTAAATCCAAAGCCAAAATGAATGCCAAATCAATGATCAATTTTAAGAGCATGGCAATGTCTTAAAAGAGGAAGAAATCGCAGGTTTCAGCTTTGGAGGGAACCTTTTTGCCAACTTCCGTCCCAATCCAGGACTCAAGATTGGTTGGGATTTAGATTTTGTGGGCTTCAGAATCCTATCAACTACGCTTAAATATCTCTAAGATACATAAACATATATAAAACTACTCAACTCTCTGCAATCTTTTATTTTTTTTTATTTTTTGTTTTCTTAACTCTCCTCTGCCTCCAAAATGAACTTCCATTGGACAGGTGCAATCATAATTTTCGATTCTTTATCGGTTATTCATTTGATTTTTCAGCATTACATTTGTATGATAGATTGTAGATGAAATTGTAATTCGGGATAGAAACTTGAATCTAATTAATACGAGATGAATTTGTCCAATTTGGAAATTAGATTGACATTATAACATGACCTGTTGTAAAGGTAACCTAGTGATAGACCATAACCCTAAAATTGAAACAAATCTAAATACGTAAATGAGGTGTGAATGATAGCTATATATCCTAGTATTATTTGAAATTTATGAAAGGATAGATAGAAAAATCCTATTCAAATTCTGATTTTTTATGAAATTTTTATTTTTCATTCTATGATAAATAAATTAGGATAAGACTATGTGCTCATAACATGATTTCCAACAAACTCTTTCATGTGAATGGCATTTCAGACTGTATATCAATCAAAAGTAGTTCCAACTTGTGCATTAAATTAGTAGAATTTGAAACCCCAAAACATTCACAACAAGAGAAGGGGGCCTTATATAATTTTGAGTACTAGAAAAACTTTAGAGAATAGTCCATTTTTAATTAATTAAAATAAGCTCATAAAATGATCACTTCCCTTGGGATCACATCTAGGCCTTGTCTTTATTAATTACAAAATAAATAATATTGAACAAACTACTAAACCAAGTGAAGAAAAATAAGGACTTGTCCATACAATAGTTAGACAAGAACATGAAAAAAACAAAGCAGATAGGGTGCCTTTTTTTTCATGATTTTTATTAACATGAACCTAAATCAAATGACTCAGCTCTGCTCCTGCAGCTGCTCTTACTGCTGAACCACTTGCTGTATCTACTGACACGGCAGCAGTTGCACATTCACTCTGGAGCATGATCGAGCCATCTCACCTACCAGTGGGATCACTGGTAGGTAGGTTATCACAGTTGCATATCTCAATCATGAACCCATTTGGGTCACGGAAGAACAGTTGTTGAACATAGATCCCGCCTTCTTCCACTATTGCCCGCACGTATTCCAAATCCATTTCCTTTCAGCTTCTTCTCCACTGTCCCCATGCTCTCACACTAAACATGGGAATACAATTAGTAAATTAATTACCTAAGCTGCAAATCTATAGTTACCAGGGTTCCTCATCAATTTATAATTGATTCATCTTCTTGTCAATTGCATCATCATAAAAAAATTAATAAACGAGAGGGCCATGCATACACTGAGCTATTTAAGTGTTTCTAATTAGGTTTTTCCTCCCCACCAACTAATATTCGAACATGATTGCTCTTAAAAAAAGGATAAAAAAAGAATATTTTATATAATTATTTAATAAAAAAATCATAATCTAAAAAAAATTACAAATGTTATGAGTTAAATTCAAATCTATTAATTATCATATTTAAAAATAATTATATAATTTGATATGTAAAACTGTATATAATTCTTTTATGTGAAAGAACCTAATCTATTGATGTGAATTTATTTTTGGTGAACTTTTTTATTTAAAAAAGAATTTAAATCCTTTTTAATAATAGATAGATATCTTGCTCTTCTAGATAAAACGTGCGGACACTTTTAAAAAAAATTGTTATTAAGTGAAAATGAAAAAGTTAAAATTTTTTAAAAAAAAATGCAATAGGAGGATTTTTAGAGTTGTCATTGAATTTGGATATATCTAGTTAATAATAATTAACTATTATAATTACAAGTAATTGACTATATTTTTTATAAAATTACAATTATAAAAAAAAATCACAATCATAATAAATATTATATTCATGTGTATAAAAATTATCGACCAAATTTAAATATAATTAAATAAATTTAATATAAAACTAAAACAAATTCATATAATAAAATTCAATTTAAAATCTCAAATTTTAAAATATTCGTGCCATTGAATCAAAGTTTAATTGGCAAGTTTTTTTTTTTGCTTTATTACTTTCAAGGTCCATTATTGATATTCACAAGAATTGTTACCATGATAGATGGACAAGCCGAAGGACCCAAAAGTCAAATATGAAAATCGTGTACGCATCAAATTTAAGTGGAGAGCTAGTATTCAGCCTTTCAATCAAATTGAAGTACAAATTGTGATAAATATTTTATATAATTGGACATTCAAATTAGGGTGATGGGAATTGAATTACTCATAGTTTATAAAAATAACATTTATGTGTACTCTCAATTTGTCATGACTCTACGTTGTGTTTGGTGGGATGAAAAAAAGAAAGGAAAAAAAATTTAAAATTTTTTTCTTAGATTAAAGGAAAAAAAATGATTGGATTCATTTATAGATTTTATGTCTTTCTAAATTCAATCTTTCAAAAAGTAAGTGAAAAAAAAAACGCAATAATCATTTTATTTACAATTTTATTTTTATTTTTTGTTTATTTTTCCTTCCTCATGTCAAATAGAAAAAAGAAAACCCAACATTTTTTTTTTGTTGTCTTCTCACTTTTTTTTGTTCATTTTCGTAACGGTTTTAAGGTCGCTTGACGAATTTGGAGACGAAAATAAAAAATAAAAAATAGAGTTGCCATCAATTTTTTTTTAGTTAGGTGCGATTGGTCACTTATTAAAACATATCTATTTAATGAAATTTTAAATTTAATTAAAATTTATTAAAAAAAATAATTTTAGGGTCTACGAAATAGTTTAGGTCCGGGAGTCAATAACGTGTGGGGAATGATTAGCAACCCCTAGCACATGTTTAAAAATGGTACCAATTAACTACGCGTTACCCATTGATTTTGATAAAAATAGTCTTATTTTCAGGATTTCAAAAAATAATTTCACCTAAAAAGCTAACACCTTGATTTTTCATTTATTGGAATTTGAGTTTTCTTTTTTTTTTATTAAAAATTTATTATTCAAATTTTATTTGGGAAAAATAAGTTATAACTTTTTTATTGAAATAATTCTTAAAATATTCCAGTATGTTGGTAACATTGAAAGAACTCTTTCTCATTTAAAGATTTCTTAGGCATCGTTTTTTGGAATATCTTAGAATCTCATCTTCAAAGGTTTAGATTTACTTTTCGTAAAAATATTATATCATGCAATGTAAATGCTAACATGTTAATGCATACATTTTATTTTACTTTTTGAAAATTTTATTGATTATTATTATTTTTTAATTATCATTTAAGTTTTTGAAGAAAAGAAGAATTTTTATTATATTGAAGATTTTTTATAAATATTCCAATACATTGATAATATTTAAAAAAAAATCTTCTCACCTAGGGATTTCTTAAAGCATCTTTACTCGGAATACTTTTAGAATCCCATCATTAGATAAAATTTTTATTTTTCTCATTTTTTAACACTTTTTCTTAATTTATTAGTTAATTTTTATTTACTATTTTATAACAAAAAAAGAAAATTTTTATTGTATTGAAAAATTTTTATAAATATTTCAATATATTGGTAATATTTTAAAAAATCTTCTCACCTAGAGATTTCGTAGGTATCACTACTCAGAATACTTTTGAATCTCATTGTCAGATAAAAATTTCCTTTTCTTACATTTTTTATTACTTTATATTATTATTATTATAAAGTTTATTTTTATTTTTTAAAGTTTATTTTAAAATTAAAAAATTATAAAAATTTTAACTACATATTTCATCATTTATTTTTTTTACTAATGAATTATTTATCACAAAAATAAATTATTCTAACAAAAATAAATATTTTAATATGCATAAATGTTATTAGAATAATATATAAAAAATTCAAAAAAATTTTTTTGCTTGAACTAGATTGGTTAACGATTAGGTCAATGCGGGTCTGATCGATTCGACGACTCGGTCTGGTTGGTTCGATGATTCAATGCCGGTTTGCTTTGTTCTAGGTCAGTTTAGCTAGACCAGAAAAAGTCAATTGGAAGACGGGTTGTCGAGTCGAGTGCATTGACCCTGGGTCGGGTCGACGGGTTGTCGAGTCAAGTGCATGGACCTTGGGTCGGGTCAACGGGTTGACGTGTGGATCCTAGGCTTAAAATGATATCATTTTGGTCTTTTAATTGAAACGATGTCATTTTGGCTCTCAACTTTATATGAAAACCTCAAATATTTTTAGCTTAGTTTTCTCTTCTCTTTTTTTCTCTACCTCTTTGTCTCTCAGACCCCCTCTCTTTATCCAAATTTGTCATTCATCATTTGTCGTGTCAACCGTCATAGATGGTTGTCGACCGATTGTCGAAAAATCCAAAAAGTTTTCAAAAAATTCCTCTCGCCTTCCTAAGCACAGATCCAAACTCCTTTTCACCAAAAAAGGTCCCAAACAACCTGAATCGACCTTCAAAGTTTCGACCAAACTCTTTTTTACAGTATTCTAACTTGTTTTTTTTTTTGTTTTTTGAGACTGATTTTGTTTTCTCTTTTTGTAGGGACTCTTGACATTGGGCTCCCTGTTCCCAAGGGACTAAGTTTTTGTTTGATTTTTTTTTGTTTTTCTTTGGCAAAATGCTTTTTTTTTTGGTAGGGTCTCCTCTTTCTTTTTTTAGGGGTCAACCACAGAGATCTATTAATAGAGCTCCGGCTATGCCCTATGCCTAGGTAAGTGGCACAGGACTTCGCAAATAGGTGTGTTGTATATGGCACCCTAAGCATCAGCCTCCTCTTTACTCCTTTTTTTTTTTTTTATTTGTCCAGTCTTGGCCCTATGCCTAAATGGGTGGCACAGGGCCTTGCAGGGGTTGGTGGTGCTAGTGGTGCTATGCACGACACCAAACACCCCCTGCCTCCTTTGTTTTTTCCTTTTCTTGTATCCTTCTGGTTGTTTCTTTTTTTTTGTTTTTTTTTTCCTTTTTTTGGTATTTTGTTTAATTTAACAAAAAAATAAAATAAAATAAAAATAAAATAAAAAATAGGATAGGCCTAAAGAATGAAATGGGCTTAAGACCCAATTAAAATCAAACTTTGGGCCTAGTTGAATTAAATTTAGGCCTCACCCTAATAACCTAATATACCCGACAAATTTTAAACTAAGACTCAATTAAAATCCAGATAAATTTGATGTCTACATTCATTTCCCTTCATTTTTGCTGAAAAATTATTTATTAAATTCAATTTAGAAATAAAAATTATACATACATCAAATAAGTGCCAAAAATTAGTATACTGAGGGCATTGTAATTTATATGAGCATAAGATACTAGAAATTCCAATTTATATAATTTACATAGAAATTTTTAATCTATAAAAAAAAATTGTCCCCACTATTCTAATTTAGAGCCAAATTATATGTGACATTTAAAATGACTTTAGCGTTAAAAATGTCTTTATAATATTTATAAAGAAGTAAAAGAAAGAGAGAAGCTTGAAAAGCTTCTAGATGAGATGAGAAACAACAATAAATAAAAACTGTCCCTTAAAGCCAACTTAGATTTGACATTTAAAATAATTATAGGGTTAAAAAAGACTTTATAATATTTATAATAAGGTAAAAGGAAGAGGGGAATTCTATTTACAGCCTATTTATTACTCTATGCACCCCACTTCTAAATATATCCAAATTTAAAACTCAATTTTCTATTTTAACTAAATACACCTAACCTCTCACTTTCTATTTTCCATTACTACCTTTTCTTTGTTCTTCTCTCTTTATTTTTTGAAATCAAGTTTCTCGAACATAAATGTTCGAGAAACTTTGAAGCTTTTCAAAAATGGACATCTGAGAAGCTTTAAGGATTCTTGGATATCTATTTTTGAGAAGCCTCAAAGGTTCTCAGGTATTCATTTATAAGAACATTGAAAGCTTTTTAGATATCCATTTTCGAGAAGTTTTGAGTATTCTCAAAAATGAATATTTGAGAATCTTTAAGTATTCTTGGATATCTATTTCTTAGAATCTCGAATTCACTTTAATCACTGAAAACCTTAAATCATTATCTTATAAGCCCATTTACTTGTGTATGATTGAAACTAAAATCAATATTCTCAACATACATGGCATAAACTTGTTCTTTCTCTTGATACTCTAGAAAATCAAGAAAACCATTTTCTAGTTTTTTGCTTTTGCATGGGCCAAAGGGTGTTCTTGGTATTCTTAAAAATGAATATTCGAGAATCTTTAAGTATTCTTGGATATCTATTTCTTAGAATCTCGAATTCACTTTAATCATTGAAAACCTTAAATCCTTATCTTATAAACCCATTTACTTGTGTGTGATTGAAACTAAAATCGATATTCTCAACATACATGGCATAAACTTGTTCTTTCTCTTGATACTCTAGAAAATGAAGAAATCCTTTTTCTAGTTTTCTGGTTTTGCATGGGCCAAAGGGTGTTCTTCATTATCTTATAAACCCATTTACTTGTGTATGATTGAAACTAAAATCAATATTCTCAACATACATGGCATAAACTTGTTCTTTCTCTTGATACTCTAGAAAATCAAGAAAACCTTTTTCTAGTTTTCTGGTTTTGCATGGGCCAAAGTGTGTTCTTGGTTTTCTGGTCTCCAAACAACAACACTTTTATGCCTATGAATGCTTAAGA
Source organism: Durio zibethinus (assembly GCF_002303985.1). Next base: position 8,564,554 of record NW_019168037.1, on the reverse strand, counting down.
ACTAACATGTCTCTTCTATTCATACATATGATCACATAAGAATGGGCACATCAATGACTCATGTGTTTGCATGCATGCTAGTTTGAGATTGAACACCCTATAGAACATTGACCATGTCATTAGTAGACTGATTGATAAATATGGCAATAAAGAACTCTACTCTTTCAACCACCAATTTTTATTGTTGGATTTGTCAATGTGCTGATGACATTGTTAGTGGCCTAAAGATTAGAGGTCTTTATTGCTAGAATTGAGTCATGCCTCAAAGAAATCATTAGAGACATTTAAAGATTCCAGCACATCTGATTTTTCATGTTAGACATTGATAAAGAGATTGATTTATTTTAGTATTATTTATTTTAAGATTAAATGTATTTATTTGATTTAAATTAAAATTAAATGTTATCAAGAGTTTATAATTAAATATATATTTAAACAAAAAATTATGTATTTTTGGAAACGGATTTATAAGAAAACAAGATTCTCAAAAATCCATTTTTGAGAAAGTAATATAATTCTCAGAATGGATTTCCAAGATGTACAAAGTTGATTTTGGGATGTATAAGTTATTGAGGTTATTTTTATTATTTATTAAAGGTTAAAATTTGTATTTGTTATATGGGTATTTTTGAAAGAAATTTTGAGGGTGTATAAAAAAAATTTTGTGGTGTATTTAGAAAGCCCCAAAGGAAGAGAGAAGCTTGAAAGGCTCTTGGATGAGACGAGAAACAATGAAGATAAAGCTAAAAGAGATTCTCTGGAGGGAGCTGAAGGGGTAAAACAAAGGAAAAAAAAAAAGAGAAAGTTGGAAGGGAGGTCAAGCCATGGCCTTTCCTTTAGAGAAAGAATTGGAAAATGAAAGAGGAAGAAGAGCGAGAAAGGAAAAAGTCATTTGACTGTCACCAAATTGAACTTCACTCACCCAAGCTGGATGATGGAGGTAAGCTATCTCACCGATCGATGTTGAAGGGAATTAAAACAAAAGAACAAAGAAGAAGAAAAGGTAAGGGAAATAATTTTTTTCTATGATTTTTTAATAGTTACATTCTGAAATTGTTGAAATTTAATGGCTTCCTTCACATATTTCAGAAACCAATAGTTTATATTAAGTTAATATATATTGATACAATCTATTAATTTTTGTGGCAAACACACTTTGGAAGCTGTTATGAGGAAATATAGCTTTCTCAACTTCTCTTATTTTTGTAAGGCTAATTTAATTTTATTTTCACTATGGTAAAACTTCCACTTAAATAGTTAAAAGGAACCAAAAATTATGATAAGGGAGTGAAAAACTACCAAAAGATTTATAATGAGGGATCAGGCAAACTAAACTTCAGGGCGACAATATATAACTAAGTGTATGAAATTTTTATTCTGTTTGAATCTTTCTCACTAATTTTCTTGTTTAATGCTTGCAATAATGGTCCATAGCAATAGGGCATGATCTCAGGGTAAATAAATGAACTTTTGTTTCTTTAACATGAACTAGAAATAGTCTTGCACTTTATCATTGGTTCAATTTTTTTTTATTTGTAATAAACAATGTTCAAGATAAATTTAATAAATCAATGAGTATAGTTTCATTTATAATATTTTTAATAAATGTAATGATTAGCAAAAATTTATCAATTAATTTATGCATAATATGTGTTTTTTATTTTGACATCTTATGTAACAAATAAAATCAAAATTCATTTTTTTAAATTTATCTTTTCAAACATAATTAAGAAAAAATAAAATAGACAATTTAAAAAACAAAATAAAAGAAAATGGCCTAAGATAAAAAAAAGGAAAAGAGAACTAAATTGAGATGTAACGTGGATACATTCACTTAGGATGACAAGAAGTCAGGTAAAGGCAGATTTTCTAGCATTGGCTCTGATCCAACTTTTTAATTATTCAATCTGAATCCAATTTAGACCCGACATCGGGTTACTATTTTTCTATCAAATCTCAACTAAGCACATATATGTATAATCACATCTGATTTAATTTAATCGGAGATGAATTCAATAAATTTAATTTAGTATAATCTTTATTAAAATATTATTTTTAATATAAATTGTATTTAAATTATATACAAATGTAGTATTTTTATTTAATTAAGTTATTAAATAATAATTATATTAATATAATACATATACAAATATAAAATTAAATAAATAATAGAATATGTATTTTTTATATATCTTGAAGAGATCGTCATGAAGCACCTTGAACTTGCCTCTGATTTGATCCTAATTTAAAAAATAGAAAACCATCCTAGCCCAACTTGATCCCAATTTTGAAAAGAAAAAATCTCCCCCATTGGATGAAGTCAAGTTAGAATTTGTTAGATACTGGTTATTTTGTCATTCATATAACTAGTGACCCTTTTTTGATAAAATTTATCTAGAAATAAATAAAATCTAAAAAAAAAATTAAAGGGCAAAAATGAAAAATAAAAGAAAGCCAAATTGAGGTGTCACATAAACAACTCCATTTAAATATGATAACGGATATAGTTGGGATGAGTTAAAATTCATCCTTTGATCAACTTGACTCTTTAATAATTCTATCCAATTTTTCAAATATACTTGACTTCGATCCTAACTATATGCATTCAGTATGCATTTGACTTGACTTGACCGAAGTTAATTTAATAATTTTAATTGAGTATAATTTTTATAAAAATATCATTTTTAAATATAAATAACATTTTAATTTTATATAAATGAAGTATTTTTATTAAATTAGTGTATTAAAAAATAAAATTGTGCTGTAAGTTATGTCGATATAAAGAGTTGACACAATGAACTTTTGTGCTCTCAATAATAGTTCTGATTCTTGAAGAAATACATTTCACATTGTAGCAGTCTCATGAAGACATATATTCTATTTCCTTCTGCTTGTTTCAGATTTAGTAAAATTTTACCCTTGAATTGCTTTACTGACTAACCTTTCCTTAAAGTCTTTGGTAAGTTTTTGGCAGATAACTCCTGTATACGTCTATTTATGCACAGTAGTTGTGCACGTGTATAACAAATGAATAGAGAAGTAGTTTTTAGTTTATTTATTTTGGAGGTGAGTAATGTGATTCAATGACAGTGCCTATGGTGCAAGTTGATAATATTCAATTCATCTCTCTTTCTGGTTCTACTGTCCACTCAAATTTGTAGAAATAGGGATAGTCTATAATGTTTCTGCAATTTAAAGTCATTCTCACTTCATTATACAGGTTACAAAAATCTCTAATCTGTCAGTATGCTGTAAGGCTTTCAGAGAAAAAAGAACGAAAAAAAAAATACATGGTGAGGTAAGGAGGAAAAGAAAAGAACTGCTGTAACTATTGAAGCTTGTTTGGATCTGTAATAATTTCATGAAATATCTTGTTCGTGAAATATCCAGATATTTGTGTCTCAACTGCTCAATCCTATTGCATTTAAGGTTGATGTACATGCTACTCATTGGGAAAAAAAATCTTGTACCCGATTGTTTCTGGTCATTTGTCACTTTTTTTGCCGTCTTATCTCAGATTAACCACTGTCAAAATAGAAATGAAGTACTTCACTGATTAAAGTGTGTAAATTTGAATATTTTGAAGTTTTGCCATCATCTCTGTTTTTTGCTTTTTAAGCTTTCTAAACTACATGATTTGTTGTAATGTCTGCATCATTTTGGTTGCTGACTTGCAGCTACTACAAATTTAGCAGATGATTCTGAAGAGACTAAAATGTCTGGTTTGACCAGCCAGCTTATTCCAAATTCATCTGGGGTGAGTTCATAATTGTTTTTTTGTAAATCATTAATGCAAGCATGTATGTTATGCCACATCATTATTGCCATTCTTTTTTTCACCTTTAAATTAAAAATATTTTATCTAGTAGACCGTTTAAGTTTACTGGGTAATTAGTGAACTATGCTTAGCTGTTTCAAGTTTCAACTCTGTTTTAAGCCGCTGTAAAGAAACAATATGTGGGATTTGGAGAAAATGAAGTAATTGATTTCTCTTTTTTTTTTTCTTAATGTACTCAAACGTTAGAAATTGGGAATAAATATGTGAATATTGCCTGCTTAGGGACTTCTTTCAAAAATGAATGAAAAATCTTACCTTTAGCTTATATTTTAGAAGTTTGCAGTTTACAATTTCTAACTGCGGGTGGAATCTCTGGTCAGAGATATATGAAATAAAACTTCAATCGCAGAGTTTGAACTAAAAGTAAGCAGGTTTTAATTTCTTGTGCCGCAAATAGCTTGATAATGTTAATGGCTTTTCTACTTGAATTGTTTCTGTTTCGTATCCAAAACAATTACAGATATTGTGGTTTTGAGTGGCTTTCTGTTCTGTCTCCATTTGTTAGCTTGGTGGATTTCGGCTATACATAGTGAGGGACTTGGCGGGAAAAAGTGAACATCCACCTGCGATCCCAAATCCTCCTCCTGTCAGCGTCAGCACCAATAGAACTGTTGAACCACCTGACTCAAACGGGGCTTTTCTTCACCTTCTTTAGCTGTCACCAAACCCCTATCTTCTTCAGGGAGAATCCAATCCTTACTTGATAAAGCTGCAGATGAAGCCTTGGTGATACTTCAGTCTCCGAAGGTGAGAATATGAAATTTAAATTCTTCACTTGCTTTGAACTCGTAGAAGTAAGATGATAAATTGTGCAGGTAGGTTTCTTCAGGAGATCACGAACCATAAAGGGGAAGCGTGCTCCACCATCGTGTAAAGAGGTAATACTTCAATGGATTTTGGTAAGAGTATTTGTTTATTTTAGGGGCCCAAACAATAGATTGCTTTGATCACATTAGCAGAAAGAGATAATGTTTTTTCTCATTTGGCCATAGCATTCAAAATGGTTTTACTGTTTTTCATCCTTTTATTTTCCAACGTGTTGTCTTCAAGAGACAAAACATAAATGAAACCATTTATTTGGGAGCCATCATTGGTTCACTTGTACTCTCAAGTGTACTCTCAAGTGTTGCTTTCGTTTCCATATGTTAGAGGTTCTATTGAGAAATTCTGAGTTTGTTTCTGCAACAGGGGCAAATAGTGAAGAAGGGCCAGGTGCTTTGCTACATTGAACAACTAGGTGGTGAAATTCCAACCGAGGTTTAAATATTGACTTGATGGGAATTACCGTGTGTTTACTTTTGTATGTTGACTGATGGAAATGAGGGGTTGATTTCACCCTACGTGTCTTGCTACTTACTTTTCATGCATGCTTATGTTTATATGATCAATGAATCTGGGTTTTGTTTCTAATTCTGATCATTCTTTAACCAGTCGAACGTGTTGTCACTTTTCAGTGCATTTTAGTCTCACCTCGTCATCTATTCTTACATGTTATGCTTACATGACAGATCCCGTTGGACATGGTGATGCTCTCTTCGCACTTCTCCCTTCTTTTCCGGGGATAAAGAAGCTCCAGTAGATGATTTAGTTAATTTGATTGCTATCCCATCATGGTGCTTAATAGTTTGTCACAGATGTAAGCTTTTAATAGAATCAATACCACAAGCCTCTAGCTAGCTCTAGCATTCCTCCAGTGGTACAGGAGGACTTATTTAAAAATAAATAAATAAATAGCTCAATCAAAATAAAATTTTTATGTGATCGATGAATTTAATAGTTATAAAAATTATTTTTTTATTGGTTATAATTATAATTAAAATTATTATTATAATCGAATAATTTTATGCATCACATATTACATACAATCATTTATGAAAAAAATTAATAAATATTAATTAAATAAATAATTCACATTCAACAAGCCTAAAATTTGAGACTTGAAGATTTTAAAAGCTCATTCTTCAGTACTAAGATAAGATTTGATCGGCTAGAAAATGAACATTTTTTTACATAAAATATTGCGATTGACGTCTAATTAGTGTTCTTAAAAAATAAGATTTAAACAATGTTGTTGTAAGAAACTAGAAGTGACTTGGTTTAACTAGCTGTAGAAGTGCACGCCAAATTGGATCAAGCTTGTGCTTCTTCCACACAACAGAAAAGCCGACCCCACAAAATTAAATATTGACCAATTGATGCCCAAAATGTGTCAGTGAAAGGTAATGCATTGCTTTATTGAGCACCTTCCTCTTTACTGCCTAGGGCCAACATAAAATGCCGAAAGGTCCCCAGCCCCGAAGGCATCTTTTGCCCACAAAATTTCGTGTATGATTGTGACAAAAAACCAACTTTGGCTTGATTATTATTTGATCCTATAAATTTTTTTTTAAAGAAAACATAATATTGTGATTACTTGTAATTGTTTAATGTATTTTTTTACGAGTACAATTACTAGATGTGTATAATATATCTGAACACAATTTATTTCGTTTCGTATATCTACTAACTTTTATTTATCACAAAAGTAATGTTTCATTTTATGTATGTCTTAATATACATCACACATTCATTTGCTGTTGCATATTTGATTGTGCAATCAATATTTCTTTATCAGATAATGTTGTATCATTGTATAATTATAGTTTCTTTTAGAATTTTTCTAATAAAGTAAAATTGGAAATTGTCACTTGTCATTTTTATATAAACTTTTATTTTTAGAATTACTTTTACAGTACTTTATTTTTCATAGTAAAAAATTATTAAACAAGAATTTTATATTTTTAACTTATTCTTGATCCGTACTAAATATATCATCTTTATATAGTCAAATGATGATGATTTTTTTAACTTATTATAAATACATTTAATTGTATAATTTATTATATGATATTATAAGTCAAAATTAACTCATCAAATTTTAAATTTTTTAGGAATTTATTAAGTTTAATTAAGAACTTAACTAATTTACATGCTTTTATAATCTTATCTTGAAAAAAGTTATTCCATACACATCCTTTTATCTAATTCATCATTTTATAAACATGTGAATTTCATTTCCTTTGCTGAATTAACATCAATGCAATAAGTTTTTTTTTTTTTGTAGTAATTAATTCTTTTTGCTATGTAAATATATAAAAATAATCATTTTATATATGTGTAAATTCTCTAAACAATACTTGGCTTCAGTGTTTGTCTAGAATTATATCAACTTTTTTTTTCTATTAAGTTTCTTTTATAATTTATTAGTTTGCAACAAAAAAATTAAACCATTAACACACACACACACATATATTACTATTATTATTATTAACCATAATTGTAAAACAATTAATCATTTATAATTTCTTTCGAGAATGCTATTCCTTGAATTTCATTTGTTTCCACAAAGCGTTAAAATTGGATTTCATAACAAACCTTATTATATAGGTTTATATGCAACTTGTTCTTTAAACAAGTATCATTAAAAAATACAAGTCATATAATTCTAATTATTTTAATAAAAAACTTAAATCATAACTTTACTATTTTAACTATTTATTTTAAAATGTACAAGGTCTTTATATTCTTCGATTTAGAAGAATTCTGTTTCAAGTTCATATGAATTTTTTTTAGTAACTTGATGAATTACCTTGAATATATATTCTTTCGATATGATATTAATCTACATACTTTATTGTACATAATTATGCATAGCCAATGCACTTAATTCATCTTTAATTTCTTCATTTTGCAAACTTTTACTATTGCTTCATGTTCCCAAACCTTTAGATAATTTAGATTTGGTTTTATTTCTTTCATAATTCATGAGAATAACTTCTTTTTGTCTGAAATTTTATTTTAATCATGATATAATATCATTAATATTTTTACCTTATGATCTTATCTTGTTTAAGAAGAGTGAATCATTTGGGTTAATTCTCATATTTAGAAAATAGAAATGTTTATATGCTTGACTGCTATGTTTTTCGATGGTATCTCTTTGCAAGAGCTTAATCATGTTCAAACCAATCAAAACATTGTTGCTAAGCTTAAATTTAGATTTGATAATTTTAAACACGAAATAAAAATGTTATGAAAAAAATATAAAGGCGATACAATTTAAAAATTTGGTAAAAATTATATATAGATTTGATAAAAAAATGTTTTATGTTGTGTGCTGATACGAATTTGATACTACAATTATTTATGTTATACATATATTTGACATGATAAAAATACGATATAGATATACTCTATGTAAATTCATTGGTTTTGTTCTCATTATCTTTTATATTTTAAAAACATAAATAACCTGATCAAAACAAAATTTTCATGTAGTTGATGAATTTATTAGAATCAATTTTTTTATTGATTGTACTTACAATTAAAAATTTGTCATAATGAAATAATTTCATATATCATATATTACACACATACATTTATAAAAACAACAAATTAATTAAATAAATCAATACAAAATTAAATTAAATTCACCTGCAATAAGACTTTAATTTGAAACTTAAAGATTTTAAAAGCTCATTCTTAAGGTCCATTTAGATGAATGATGAGATTGATTTTGGTAAGATTAAAAATAATGATAAAGATGAGATTTGTTACTCTAACAGTAAGTTTGATTACTATAACGGTAAGATTAAAATCAGTGGTAAAATATATGTTTGATGAAAATGCAGCAGTAGTAGTGAGGTAGATTATAATGAAAAGATAAAATAATCATTAAAGATATTAAATTAAAATTACATATAATAAAATTTATAAAATATATTTGATATTTGTGATATTAATAAATAATTAAAAATTATTAAAATTATTTTATATCAAATAATACTTTTATTAATAAACTGAAAAATATTAAAATTATTTTTATATCAAATAATAATTTGTTATTATATATTTAAAAATTATTTTTTTGTATATATTATTTTTGTTCAAAATAACAAATAATAATAAAAAAAACAACCCTAAAAGCTAAGGGACACTTTTGTTCCTTCATTATTGTTTGAGAGATAAAAAAGATTAAAAAAAAAAAAAGTGAAGACATTATAACAAAGGATGTTGCGTTGGGGAGGGGAACTTTTCATTGGAGAGGGGGTGGCCAACGAGAAAAAAGGGATATGGCGCGTTGAAATTCAACTCCAATTGCATTGATATTGTTTAACAAATGCATGCATGATGCATTTGGCACAATTTTTCATGCAAAAGGTATCTTCGCTGGACCACTATTTGATTCCAAATGGAGCTTTAGTATTGAGATAAGGTTTGATTGGTCGGAGAATGATTGACCATTTTTCAATAAAAAAATATTGCAATTGACAATTTATTAGACTTTAAAACAAAAAGATTTAAATATTTTTTATAGGAAATTAAAATTATATTTGATACATAAGATTATGATAAAATAAGATATAATGATATTATGCATAAGATTAGATTAAATAATATCATTTTATTTTATTTTTGATGTATGCAAAAATTAGAATAGAATAATTTATTTATTTATCAAAATTATCTTTTCTTAAAGTTTTTACAATTTAAATTATTGATATAATTTTTAAAGGTATAATTAGATATTTAAGTTTAATCTTATGAATTAAAAATAATTATCTCCATTTTAAAAAAATTGAATCATTTTCTTTCGATACAAATCAAACATAATATAAAATAATTATTATCTTATCCTATGAATAATCTTATGCATCAAACAAGATTTAAAAGTGACTTAGTCATAGATGTGCATGCCAAATTTAATTTCATTTGCACCTTTTACACATATAATGTATGTTTTGAAACTACAAAATGAAGATTTTGAGAGATGCTTTAATGGCAGCCTCAACATCCAATTAATGGCAAAGATCTCGAAGCCTCTTCTCACGTGAATTCTTTTCCTTCATACAAGAAATGTAGAATATGTGAAATTTTTTCCCAAATCAAATGATTATTGGACTAATTTTATATCTCTGCGAAAGATTAATCATATGCACACAAATCAAAATATCATTGCTATCCTTAAATTCAATTATCAAAACAAAGTTTTCATAACAAAGGTTTGATAAATTTAAAATTTAAAATTTTCTTTATAATCAAATAATTTAAAAAATAACATATTTCATACATTTATAAAAAATAATAATAAAAAATTAATTAAATAAATCAAAATAAAATTAAACTAAATTCCAATGCAAAAAAAAAAAAAAAAACTTAAATTTAAAAGTTAAAATTTAAAAAGCTTATTCTTACTATTTATCTTCTTAAAAATGACTGACTATTTTTCCGTATAAGATATTGTAATTTACGTCTAATTAGTTTTCCTTAGGTTCATTCAGAAAAGAAAAAGTTTTAACCAATGTCCTTATAGGAAAGTGATTTAGTTTAATTAGTCGGGGATGTGCACCTCAAATTGGACCACAACAGAAAAGCCGACCCCACGTTATTAATTTTTTAAGCTAATTATTTATTAGTTGATGCCAAACACTGGTTAATGAAAGTATAAGGCTTCTTCCACGCAACAGAAAACCTATCCCACAAAATTAAGTTTTTTTAGTCATTATTGACCAATTTGTCGGTGAAAGTATAATGCATGATGTGCAACTTCCTCTCGACTGCCTCTGCAAAAAGGTAGATGCCAAAAGCCACCCCGGCCCCAAAGGCATCTTTTGCTCAGAAAATGCATGCATGATTGTTACAAGAAACTAATTTAATATAGTTATTATTTGATCCTTAAAAAAATAAATATCATAATCTTATCATTACGTGTAAATTGTCTAATGTGTTTCTCTCTGTAGGTTGTGGTCTAATTACCAGTTAAATTGGTCGGCCAAAGGAATATTTTTAATGGAGTAAACAACCTTTTGTTTAAGAATCCTTTACAAGGAAGAGGGCAATTGCAAAGTTAAAGCTCGACGTTGACAAATTTTCCAAAATGAAGGTTTTCTTTATCCTCTGCTTTACGACTATATTGATAATTAATTAATTATAATTTTAAATTATATAGAGTTAATCAAAACATAGAGAACATTTTATCTATAATATTTTTATTTATATAATTTTATAATTATTCTAATCTTAATAAAAAATTACATAACATTTATTACTTATAAATATGAAATTTATTATTATTTTAATGGATTGTACACCGTTTTAATATATGTAAAATCCATATTTAGATAAAAAAATAAAAATTACACATAGAATACACCCCAACCGCTTAATAGAACACACTATTGCTATCTAAAAGGGTGAATATGTCAATGAAGCTTTAGGAATTAATTATCAAGAAAAATGTAGGAAAAAAAGAAAGAACATGTCAAAAATGTTTTCCCAAATCAAAGGATTATTGGGCCAATTTTATCTCTCTATGAGAGATTAATTATGTGCACATGGATCAAAATACCCTTACTATGCTTCAATTATCAAAACAAAGTTTCCATAACCAAGGTTGATAAATTTAGTATTCGGAGGAACCATCTTTTTTTATTGAATGTAATTACAATTAAAATTTTCAATTATAATCAAATAATTTCAAAAATCACATATTTCATACGTTTATAAGAAAATTATTAAATAAATAAATTAACATAAAATAAACTAAATTCAAATACAATAAAACTTAGATTTGAAACTTTAAGATTTTAAAAACTCATTCTTTCTATTTTTCTTCTTCGAAATGACTGACTATTTTTCCACATATGATATTTCAATTATGTCTAATTATTCTTCTTTAGGTCCAGTGAAAAAGGTAAAAATTTTAACCAATGTTCTTAAAGGAAAGTGATTTGGTTTATTTAGTCGTCGATGTGCACGCCAAATTGGACCAAGTTTGTGCATATTCCACACAACAGAAAACCCACCCCACTAAATTAATTTTTTAAAGTCATTATTGACTAATTTGTCACTAAGTATAATCCATTGTTTTGATGTGCAACTTCCTCTTGACTGCCCCTGCCGAAAGGTAGATGCCAAAAGCCACCCCGGCCCCAAGGCCATCTTTCGCTCGGAAAAAATACATGCATGATTGTTACAAGAACCAATTTAACATAATTAGTATTTGATCCTACCAAAAATTTTTTAAAAAAAAATCATATCATTACATGTAAATTGTCTGATGTGTTTTTCTCTGTAGGTTGTGGTATAATTACCAGTTAAATCGGTTAGCAAACAGAATATTTTTAATGGAGTAAACAAGTAGAAAGTGGCAAATAGTAGTAATCCCGCAGCAACTACTCCCAACACCCTTGGTTAAGTTAGAATTAGCAAACAAAAAAAAAACTTCCAGGAGATATTCTCTGCCTTCTGTGCACTTCTGCATATCTTTCTTTCATTTTTTCACCCTTTGGCTTGATATTCCAAAAAGCATCTTTGATTTCGTTCATTTTTCTCCTTTCCAGAAATTGTTCAACTCCCCCTTTAAAACCAAAGCCTAACTATGGGTAACATCTTCTCGATCTCAGCTTCATGCGACACTGTCATTACCCGCTGCTGTGATTGTGTTGCCGGACAAGCACAGTTTGTATGCAAGCTTGAAGAAAACGTAGAAGCTTTAAAAATTGCACTAGCAGAATTGACGGATCTAAGGAATGATGTGATCAGAAGAGTGAAAATAGCTGAAGATCAACAACAGCTGAAGCGGCTAGACCAAGTTCAAGGCTGGCTTGCGAGGGCAGAAACTTTGATTAATGGAGCTCATTTGTTGATTGAGCAAAGTCCTCAGGAAATTAAGAAATTATGTGTAGGAGGTTGTTTTTCTATGAGTCCCAAGTCCAACCTGAAGTTTGGGAAGCAAATTACCAAAATGCTCCGAGATGTTGTAGATCATAAGAGCAAGGGAGTTTTTGACAAGGTGGCTGAGGAGGAACCAACGCCTCTAGTAACTGAACGACCTACTGAGCATACTGTTGGTTTGGAATCCACATTCGATAAGGCTTGCAGCATCCTTGAAGCTGAACAAGTGGGAATTGTTGGCCTGTATGGCATGGGAGGGGTTGGCAAGACAACCCTCCTGAACAAAATCAACAACAAGTTCTGTGAACCCCCAAATCGATTTGATGTAGTTATTTGGATTGTAGTATCTAAAGGGTTTTACATCGGAAAGGTCCAAGATGACATTGCTAAAAGGGTGGGAATAGCTGATGGAACATGGCAGGACAAAACTCCAGAGGAAAAAGCTCAAAACATCTTCAGGGTTTTAAAGGAAAAGAAATTTGTCATATTGTTAGATGATATATGGGAGCGAGTTGATCTATCTAAGGTCGGGATACCTCTCCCAACTCAAAAAAATGGTTCTCTTCTTCATGCATGTTTATTGGAAGAAATAAATGAATCTTGCATAAAGATGCATGATGTGATTCGTGACATGAGTTTGTGGATAGCATGTGAATGTGAAGAAGAAAAGTGGAGGTTTTTTGTGCAGGCAGGTTATCAATTAACTAAGTTACCAGAAGTTCAGAATTGGGGAAGTATACGCAGGATGTCATTGATGAAGAACAGGATTGAAAATCTAGTAGAAGCACCTAACTGTCGTGATCTCCAAACTCTGTTTCTTAACGGTAATCAGTTGAAGGTGATCAATAATGACTTCTTCCAATTTATGTGTGGCTTAAAAGTTCTAAACTTGTCAGGCAATAGTGGTCTAGAAGAATTGCCAGTGGGAATTTCGAAATTGGTGTCTCTGGAATGTCTCGATCTCTCATATACAAGCATAAGACAGCTACCAATTGAATTGAAGGCTTTAGAAAAGCTTAAATGCTTGAACTTGGAATTTTGTGGTTCTTCTCGCATAAGAATTCCAAGACAGTTGATATCTGCTTTTTTAAAGCTGCAAGTGTTGAGAATGTCTCACTGTTATTATTCTTTGGGCCAGGAAGTGGAAGATAATAGTGAATGTTTGGTGGAAGAATTGAAGTGCTTGAACCATTTGAATGTGTTGACTGTCAATATAACAAGTGCTTTGGGTCTCGATAGCCTTTTGCGTACTGAAAGGTTATGCAGCTGCACTTTAGCTATTCAGCTTGAATTGTTAAAGGACTCGAAGCGATTGAATATTTTATCTTTAGCGAATATGAAGAGTCTAGAATCTCTAGACCTTGGGAACTGTGAAAGTTTGGAAGAAGAGGAGATGGAGGGGGGAGGGGAAGGCAGAATGATAAAAACACAGAGCCACATTCAAACCTCTCTGATTGCAGGCAAACATTGCTTCCAAAGCCTTCGCAATGTATTTATAGCCACTTGTTCAAAATTGAAGGACATAACATGGCTAATTCTCGCTCCAAACCTGAGGCGGTTTAATGTGGCCTGCTGCAACAATATGGAAGAAATAATCAATGAGAGAAAACTGAGTCAAGTGGCTGAGCTAGTAGAAACTTTAAGCCTATTTGGAAAACTCAAGTATCTTACACTAGAGGATTGCCAGAGTTGAAGAGCATTTACTGGGATACACTTCCCTTCTCATGTTTGAAAGAAATTTTTGTTCGTGGATGCCCAAAGCTGAAAAGACTTCCACTCAACTCCAGCAGTGCAAAGGAAAACAAAATCAGCATTATAGGTGAGAAAGAATGGTGGAAAGAGCTTCAATGGGAGGGTGAATGTGCTCTAAACGATTTTCTTCCCTGCTTTAGTGCTTTAGGTCTCTTTACTGAAATTCCAGAGTAAACATATGACTTTTGCCATTTGTCTCTGTTATAATTGTTGTGTTTGAACCTGTTGCGTTGTGTTCTAAAATCGTGGATGATTTTCTGATTTGTATGATGTTCATTAAATTGACTAAGTTAATGGTGAATCTTTTGGTTATATGGATTTAAATATAGGCTGCATTTTAATGCTGAGTAAATAATTTTAGCTTCAACCTAAATATCTCAATTTGTTTGATTTTATTTATGGTCAGCTAACATGTTATGCTACCAACTTTTTCTTGATTTAAACACGTGCAGTAACTATTTATATTCTTCTCGTCTTTCTTTAATTATAAACTATTATCTATGTATAAAAGTGTGAATTTTAATATTGTTAAAAGTGATTGACTTAAATACTTTTATAAATCTTTAAATTAACAAATTTATTTTTAAATATATAATTTTTATTAATTTATTTAAATTTAATTTAAATCAACTAAAATTAAAAATAGATTTTTTGTGAAATTAAACTGCTTAAAATTTCGAAATTTTAATTCCAAAAGGATTAAAAATGATTCACTAAAATATTCTTAGTCAATTTTTTATAACTTTTAATTTAAATTAATTTTCTTTTTTATTATTAAATTTTTTATAATTACGCTAAAAAAGTATTAAAAGTGATTGATTAAAATATCCTTATTAAAATTTTTAATTCCCAAAATGTTAAAAATGATTGATTAAAGTACCATAATAAGTTTTTTTTTTTTATAAATTTTAATTTAAAAGAAGTTTCCTTTCATTATTAGACTCCTAAATCATTAAAGCATATTTGTTTTTATCCCTAATTTTTTTCCTTTCAGGTTTTTATTTTAATTGATTGCTAACTATATATGTATGTTAATAATTTTATTATTTGTATATTTCATGAGTTGATAATTTGATCATAAATAATATAATTAAATCTTTTTAGTCGCTTGAAATAATTCAAAAGAGAAATTAATTAAATCTTTTTTATTTCATTGTAATTTTTAAAATTATGTATTGTAATATTTTTATATTGTATAATAAAATTTTTAAATAAAAGAAATTTTATGTTTTTAATTGGTAGAATGTAGAATTACATTTAATTGATGGAAGCACCAATAGAAGATTTTCCAAAGAAAAAAAATGAGAAAAAAATTTGACTGATTATACATAGCTCTATCTTAGTCATATAAATAAAGTTAGTGCTATATGATGTTTTAATGAAAAATATATAATTTTAATGATTTAAAATTTTTTTAGGATCAATATAAAATTCTTTTTTTTGGAAAAACATTGTATAGCTTTCATTTTTCTTTTCATTATATAAGTTAAAGAATGTTCATGATTATATAAAAATTTTTAAGGTTACTATGTTAGGTAATATTTATTCAAAAGTATTGAAATTCATCAAATTAATTATCACTATTACATTTAATATAAAAATATTATTATACATTATAATTTAACTAAACTTAAATGTGATTTAAAAGCATTAATTAACAAAATTCTTTCGATAAATTTTTATTTAATTGTGTATTTAGTATTTCAATTATTTTAAATTTTGACTGCTCATAATTTCAATTTGGGTTTTAATTTTAGAATCAACTATCAATTAGGTTGAGTTAAGTTTTATTTGCATCTATTCATTGTATACTTAACTATTCACTTATCACTTGAACAAATTTGACTCAATAATTGGTGCAAACTTTTCCTTCTTTACAAAGTTGGATTTAAAATCATCTTAAATTCAAATAAAATAAAAAATGTTGGATTCTGATTGGATTGCTATTTCAATTCAAATTTTGGGTTCAATGATTTCATATTTTAAATAACCACCAAGGTTTTGATTGTTTAAAATCAATTGAATCAAGTGAAGTTTGTTTATTTTTATAATTATGTGTATTATATTATTTTTAATTATATTAAAATTCAAAAAGCATAAAAATTTTATGTATACTCAATATGAGTCTTGAATTATTTCAAGTTTGAGTTAATTAATTCATATTATTTTTAATTATACTTTTATGACACTGGTATTAAATTTCAAAATAGAATGAAAAGGAAAATTTAAGTGCAAAAGTTATGGAAATATTAATGATAATTCTAGAAGAAAATTCATATACCCAAATTGTGCAAAGATTAAATGACATATCTTCTTTTAAGGATTTTGAAATTCTTATGCCCAAGTCTTGCTAATCAAGTTGCTGTGATATAGATTGAAGGGAACAACTTAAACATTTCATTTGAAATAGATATTATAGTTCATACTTATTTAGGAAGATAACATATAGTTAAATATTATTTGGGTCGTTATGACCCCTTATAATCTTTATTCTTTTCAAATGAAAAAGTTGGTTGACATCAAAATATATAAAAAAATGCATTTTGAATGATAGTAATAAAAATAAAATAACAATTAGAAATATACTATCTTTTCATTTAATAAAAGAAATTTTTGAAAGAGAATGTGAAAGTAATTATTATAAACTTAATATTCTTTAAAATTATTGTCTATTTATTTTTTATAAATTTTATTTAGTAAAGTTTTTCTCATTGCTTTTGCATAATTAAACTTTACTTAAAATTATATACTTAAAGATAGAAACATAAGGTAAAGTTTATTATTTTCATTGTTGGCATAATACTTCAATTTTTTCAATCTTTTATAAGAAATTGTACTTCGCTAACAAGTATAAAAATATATAACAAATCATTCAATCAAATTATTAACAAAACTTATCTTAATATGTACTATTTTACAATGAATTAAAAGTTTAAAGAATATCTTAAAAATATTAACTTAATATATATTATACATTAATTTAACTTTGCTTTGATACTTACATTAGTATAAAAAGTTATGATTTTAACTTATTATTACATGCTAAACTACAAATAGCAAATTAAGAGCATTTACTTATTGTTTTTCAAGTCATTTACGTTTAAACATTTTCTTACTTCTTTCTCTATCTTATAAATTACATCATTTAGCATTCATTGCGGATGCTTTCTTTTTTAATATATGCAAATTAATGACAACATAATAGTATATGATTGCTAATTTAGTAATTAATAATGAAAGCTAAAAGTAATCAGTATAACTTTGTAGTAATTATTGATAACTTAATAATTAATCAATAATAACTTAATAGTAAATCATGCATAAATCAGTATATGAATAATAATTTAATAGTCAATGATTGATAACTTAGTAATAAATCAATAATAATATAATAGTAAATGCATAATAATTTAGTAATAAATTAATTGTAATATAATTGTAAATGAATAACAAGAGAGTAGTAAATCAAGAAAAATTTAATGAAAAATAAGTGACAACTTAATAGTTAATCATTGATAACTTAATAATAAACTAATAATAACTTAATAGTAAATTAGTAATAATTTAATAATAAATCAATTTTATTTTAATAGTAATTAATTAATAGTAGTGAATTATAAATAACTTTTTTTATATTGTGAATAATAGCTTAATATTAAATAATTGATAATTTAATAGTTATTCATTACATTAAAAGTAAATTAATATAATTTAATAGTAAATCATCAATAACTTAATTGTTAATCAATGATAAATTAATAGTAAATTTGGATAATGTAATATAAATTAATGACAACTTGGTAATGAATCATGGATAATTTAATAATAAATTAATAATAATTTTGTAGTATATAATCGAAAATTAAATTGTAAATCAATTATGACATAATAGTAAATATATAATAATATAATAATAAATCATTGATAATTTAGTAGTAAATCACCAATAACGTAGTAATAAATTATTAATAACTTAACTATAAATGAGTAACAATATAGCAGTAAATTAGTTAATCATTGATAATTTTATTCATAAAGATGCATGATGTGATTCGTGACATCAGTTTGTGGACAGCATGCAAGTGTGAAGAAGAAAAGTGGAGGTTTTATGTGGAGGCAGGTTATCAATTAACTAAGTTACCAGAAGTTCAGAAGTGGGGAAGTATACGCAGGATGTCATTGATGAAGAACATGATTGCAAATTTAGTAGATGCACCTAACTGTCCTGATCTCCAAACTCTGTTTCTTAACGATAATCAGTTGAAGGTGATCAACAATGACTTCCATTTTATGTGTAGCTTAAAAGTTCTAAACTTGTCATACAATAGAGATATAGAAGAATTGCCAGTGGGAATTTCGAAATTGGTGTCTCTGGAATGTCTCGATCTCTCGGATACATGGATAGGACAGCTACCAATTGAATTGAAGGCTTTTGAAAAGCTTAAATGCGTGAACTTGGAATTTTGTGGTTCTCCTGGCACAAGAATTCCAAGAAAGTTGATATCTGCATTTTCAAAGCTGCAAGTATTGAGAATGTCTGGCTGTGATTATTCTTCGGGCTGGGAAGTGGAAGATGATAGTGAATGCTTGGTGGAAGAATTGAAGTGCTTGAACCATTTGAATTTGTTGACTGTCACTATAACAAGTGCTTTGGGTCTCCATAGACTTTTGAGTACTGAAAGGTTATGCAGCTGCACTTTAAGTATTCAGCTTGGATTGTTGAAGCACTCGAAGCGATTATTTTATCTTTAGCGAATATGAAGAGTCTAGAATGTCTAGACCTTAGGAACTGTGAAAGTTTGGAAGAAGTGGAGATGGAGTGGGGAGGGGAAGGCAGAATGATAAAAGCACAGAGTCACATTGAATCCTCTGTGATTGCAAGCAAACATTGCTTCCAAAGCCTTCGCTATGTATTTATAACCCAGTGTTCACAATTGAAGGACATAACATGGCTAATTCACGCTCCAAACCTGAGGTCTCTTAGTGTGGGGTTCTGCAACAATATGGAAGAAATAATCAATGAGAGAAAACTAAGTCAAGTGGCTGAGCTAGTAGAAACTTTAAGCCTATTTGGAAAACTCGAGTCTCTTAATTTACAGCATTTGCCAGAGTTGAAGAGCATTTACTGGGATACACTTCCCTTCTCAGGTTTGAAAGGAATTTATGTTCATCGGTGCCCAAAGCTGAAAAGACTTCCACTCAACTCCAACAGTGCAAGGAAAACAAAATCAGCATTAGAGGTGAGAAAGAATGGTGGAAAGAGCTTCAATGGGAGGATGAATGTGCTCTAAACGGTTTTCTTCCCTCCTTTACGTCTTTTGACTGAAAGTGCAAAGTAAACATATTACTTTTACCTTTAGTCTCTGTTATAATTGTTGTGTTTGAACCTGTTGCGGTGTGTTCTAAAATCGTGGATGATTTTCTCATTTGTGTCGTGTTCATTAAATTGACTAAGTTAATGGTGAATCTTTTGCTTATATGGATTTACATATAGGCTGCTTGCTGCATTTTAATGCTGAGTAAATAATTTTAGCTTCAACCTAAATATCTCAATTTGTTTTATTTTATTATGCTACCAACTTTTTCTTGATTTAAACCTGTCTCGTCTTTCTTTAATTATAAATTATTATCTTTGTATAAAAATGTGAATTTTAAAAATATTAAAAGTGATTGACTTAAATATTTTTATAAAATTTTAAATTAAAAAATTTATCCTTAAATATATAATTTTTAGGAATTTATTTAATTTTAATTTAAATAAACTAAAATTAAAATTAAATTTTTTTGCAAAATTAAATCACTTAAAATTGTAAACTTTTAATTTGCAAGATTGTAAGTGATTCACTAAAATATTATTATTAAATTTTTTATAACTTTTAATTTAAATTAATTTTCATTTTTACTATTAAATTTTTAATAATTACACTAAAAAAGTATTAAAAGTGATTGATGAAAATATCTTCATTAAAATTTTTAATTCCTAAAATGTTAAAAATGATTGATTAAAGTACTATAATAAATTTTTTTATAAATTTTAATTTAAATGAAGTTTCTTTTTCATTATTAGACTCCTAAATCATTAAAGCATATTTGCTTTATCTCTATTTTTTTTCCTTTCAAGTTTTTATTTTAATTGATTTGCTAACCATATATGTATGTTAATAATTTTATTATTTGTATATTTTATGAGTTGATAATTTGATCATTAATAAACAATTAAATCTTTTTATTTGCTTGAAATAATTCAAAAGGGAAATTAATTATATCTTTTTTTATTTCATTGTAATTTTTAAAATTATGTATTGTAATATTTTTATACAATCAAAATTTATGCCTACTAAAATTTTTAAATAAAAGAAATTTTATGTTTTTAATTGGTAGAATGTAGAATTATAATTTATTGACGGAAACACCAATAGAAGATTATTCAGAGCAAAAAAATGAGACAAAAAATTGACTGGTTATACATAACTCTATCTTATTCATATAAATAAGGTTAGTGCTATATAATATTTCAATAAAAAAATTTTAATTTTAATGATTTCAAATTTTTTTAGGATCAACATAAAACTATTTTGTTGGGAGAAACATTGAACACCTTTCATTCTTTTTTCATTATATAAGTTAAAGAATGTTCATGGTTATATACAAATTTTTAATGTTACTATATTGGATAATATTTATTTAAAAGTATTGAAATTCATCAAATTAATTATCACTATTACATTTAATATAAAAATATTATTATAAATTATAATTTAACTAAACTTAAATATGATTTAAAAGCATTAATTAACAAAATTCTTTTGATAGATTTTTTATTTAATTGTGCATTTAGTATTTCAATTATTTTGAATTTTGACTACTCATAATTTCAAGTTGGGTTTTAATTTTAGAATCAACTATCAATTAGGTTGAGTCAAGTTTTATATGTGCCTATTCATTGTGTGCTTAATTATTCACTTATCACTTGAGCAAATTTGACTCAATAATTAGTGCAAGCTTTTTGTTCTTTAAAAAGCTGAATTTAAAATCATATTAAATTCAAATAAAATAAAAAAATATTAGATTCTGATTGGATTGCTATTTTAATTCAAATTTTGGGTTCAATGATTTCAGATTTTAAATAACCACAAAGGTTTTGATTTTTTTAAATCAATTGAATATACTAAAATTTGTTTATTTTTATAATTATGTGTATTATATTATTTTTAATTATATTAAAATTTATAAAGCATAAAAATTTTATGTATACTGAATTTTAGTTTTGAATTGTTTCAAGTTTAAGTTAATTAATTCATATTATTTTTAACTATACTTTTATGATACTGGTAATAAATTTCAAAATAGAATGAAAAAACAAAAAAAATTTAAATGCAAAAGTTATGAAAATATTAATGATAATTCTAGAAGAAAATTCATATGCCCAAATTATGAAAAGATTAAATGATATATCTTCTTTTGAGGATTTTGAAATTCTTATGCTCCAATCTTGCTAATCAAGTTGCTACAATATGCATTGAAAGAAACAACTTAAACATTTCATTTGAAATAAATATTATAGTTCAGACTTATTTAGGAAGATAATATACAATTAAACATTATTTGGGTCATTATGACCCCTTATAATCCTTATTCTTTTTAAATGAAAAAGTTGGTTGATATTAAAAAATAAAAAAAGTCATTTTGAATGATAGTAATAAAAACAAAATAACAATTATAAATATACTGTCTTTTCATTTAATAAAAGAAAATTTTGAAGAATAATGTGAAAGTAATTATCATAAACTTAATATTTTTTTAAATTATTGTCTATTTATTTTTTTATAAATTTTATTTCATAAATTTTTTCTAATTGCTTTTATATAATTCAAATTTTACCTATAATTATATACTTAAAGATAGAAACATAGGGTAAAGTTTATTATTTTCATTGTTGGCACAACACTTCAATTTTTTCAATCTTTCATAAGAAATTGTACTTTGCCAACAAGTGTAGACACCTTAATTGGTCTGATCCTAAGCCCATTGGGCTTGGTACAATAAGATCCATATTATTAGGAGCAATTATCCATTTTCATTTTTATTTCATATTTTGTTTTTGTTATTATTTTTGGTTTTTTCTTTTCTGATTATTTATTTGATTTATCTTTGGTTTTTCTGTTTAGGTGTTAAGATTATAGGATAATGATAAGATAATAGTTAAAAAAAGGGGGGGAAGATAAAATTTTGCCTTGTGAATGCATGCTAGTAGAATTTTAAAGGGATTAAATTTGTATTCGAAAAATCCAAAGTTTTTTATAATATCAAAATCTTGTCAAAGGTTGAGTTAATCAGGGATTCTTCTGAATTTTCCTATAAACTTGGCACAAATATTATAGAGTAGGGAGATCAAGAAAGATCACTGAGAAAAACATAAGTACATGGCACCACCGATTCCCACCAAGCCAATTTTGTGGCCATCTCCGCATTGCCATCCTTCCCATCATTGGCAATCCACACCAAAGCAACCTAGCCTTGAAATTCAATACTATCTCCATTACCAGTCGAGGCCTTATTCATTTTTTTTTCATTATATAAGTTAAAGAATGTTCAAAAATTTTTAAGTTACTATATTGGGTAATATTAATTCAAAAGTATTGAAATTTATCAAATTAATTATCACTATTACATTTAATATAAAAATATTATTGTAAATTATATTTTAACTAAACTTAAATGTGATTTAAAAGCTTTAATTAACAAAATTCTTTTGATAGATTTTTATTTAATTATGTATTTAGTATTTTAATTATTTTAAATTTTAACTATTCATAATTTCGAGTTGAGTTTTAATTTTAGAGTCAACAATCAATTAAGTTGAGTCAAGTTTTATCCATGTCTATTTATTGTATACTTAATTATTTACTTATCACTTGAGCAAATCTGACTCAATAATTGGTGTAAACTTTTCGTTCTTTAAAAAGTTAGATTTAAAATCATCTTAAATCCAAATGAAAAATAAGTATAATCAATTGCTTATAATTTTAATTTCACTTTAGAAATATTCTTAAAAATTAGTTAACTAATTCAAATACAAAGATAATAAAAATGAGACATTGAAGATGAAAGAAAAAAAACTTAAATAAGAAAATTTTGAATTGATGTGGAAGATGATTAAAAATATTGGATTCTAATTGGACTGCTATTTTAATTCAAATTTTGGGTCCAATGATTTCGGATTTTAAATAACCACTAAGGTTTTGATTTTTTAAAATCAATTGAATTGAGTGAAATTTGTTTATTTTTATAATTATGTGTATTATATTATTTTTAATTATATTAAAATTCAAAAAGCATAAAAATATTATGTATACTCAATTTGAGTTTTGAATTGTTTCAAGTTTGAGTTAGTTAATTTATATTATTTTTAACTATACTTTAATGACACTAGTAATAAATTTCAAAGTAGAATGAAAAAACAAAAAAAAAATTTAAAAGTTATGGAGATATTAATGATAATGCTAGAAGAAAATTCTTATACCCAAATCATGCAAAGATTAAATGATATATCTTCTTTTGAGGATTCTGAAATTCTTATGCTGAAGTCTTGCTGTTCAAGTTGCTGCAATATAGATTGAAGGAAACAACTTAAACATTTCCTTTGAAATAGATGTCATAGTTATACCCATTCAACAAGACAACATACATTTAAACATTATTTAGGTCATTATGACCCCTTATAATCTTTATTCTTTTCAAATGAAAAAGTTGGTTGACATCAACATATCAAAAAAGTAATTTTGAATGATAGTAATAAGAAGGAAATAACAATTAGAAATATACTATCTTTTCATTTAATAAAAGAAATTTTTTAAGGAAAATGTAAAAGTAATTATTGTAAACTTAATATTTTTTAAAATTATTGTCTATTTTTTTTATAAATTTTGTTTAGTAAATTTTTTCTCATTGCTTTTATATAATTAAATTTTTACGTAAAATTATATACTTAAAGATAGAAAGATAGGGTAAAGTTTATTACTTTCATTGTTGGCATAACACTTCAATTTTTTCAATCTTTCATAAGAAATTGTACTTCTCTAACAAGCATAAAAATGCATAACAAATCATTCAATCAAATTATTAATAAAACTTATCTTAATACGTATTATTTTACTATGAATTAAAAAATTTGAAGAATATCTTTAAAATATTAACTTAATAAATATATTATATGTTAATTTAATTTTGCTTTGATACTTACATTAGTATAAAAAGTTATGATTTTAACTTATTATTACATGCTAAACTACGAATAGCAAATTAAGAGCATTTATTTATTGTTTTTCAAGTCATCTATGTTTAAACGTTTTCTTACTTCTTTCTCTATCTTATAAATTACATCATTTAGCATTCATTGCAGTTACTTTCTTTTTGAATATATGCAAATTAATGACAACATAATAGTAGATGATTGCTAATTTTGTAATTAATCCATGAAAGTTAAAAGTAATCAATATAACTTAGTAGTAATAAATAATAACTTAATAGTTAATTAATAATAACTTAATAGTAAATCATGCAAAACTCAATAAATGAATAATAATTTAGTAATTAATAATTAATAACTTAGTAATAAAACAATAATAATATAATAGTAAATGCATAATAATTTAGTAATAAATTAATTGTAATATAATTGTAAATGTATAACAGAGAGTAGTAAATCAAGAATAATTTAATGAAAAATAAGTGACAACTTAATAGTTAAACATTGATAACTTAATAATAAATTAATAATAATTTAATAGTAAATTAGTGATAATTTGAATAGTAAATCAATTTCAGTTTAATCATAATTAATTAATAGTAATAAATCATAAATAGCTTTTTTATACTGTGAATAATAACTTAATATTAAATAATTGATAATTTAATAGTTAGTCATTACCTTAAGAGTAAATCAATATAATTTAATAGTAAATCATCAATAACTTAATTGTTAATCAATGATAAATTAATAGTAAATATGGATAATGTAAGATAAATTAATGATAACTTGGTAATGAATCATAGATAATTTAGTAGTAAATTAATAATAATTTTGTAGTATATAATCAAAAATTAAATTGTAAATCAATTATGACATAATAGTAAATATATAATAATATAATAGAAAATCATTGATAATTTAGTAATAAATTATAGATAATTTAATAGTAAATTACTAATAACATAGTAATAAATTATTGATAACTTAGCTATAAATGAGTAACAATATAATAGTAAATTAGTTTAATCATTGATAATTTTGTAATAAAATCATTCATAAATTAGTAATAAATAAGTTATAACTTTATAATAAATTATCAATAACTTAGTGATAAATAATTTTCAATTTAAGGAAAAATCATTTATAAATGTGTAATAAATTATTGATAGCTTAGTAATAAACGATTGATAACATAATAGTAAATAAATAATAACTTAATTATTAATCATTGATAAATTTTTTTATTGTTATGGATTGAACCTTGGTTCGTGGCAGAAATGAATAAAAAACTTTCATCTTAAGGGCTAGAATAAACCTACCACAAATCTATCAAATAAAAATTTAGTAAAAAAATTTTTAGATTTGAATAAAATACTATTATTATTATATAAAAATAAAATTATCTTATATATTGTTAGCAACTTTTTAAACTCCATATTTCAAATTGTAAATATATAGCAGCATATTAATAAATCAAGGATATATTAATAAAAAGTAAATAGTAACTTAGTAGTTAATCATATATATCTAAGTAATAAATCAATAATAACTTAATAATAAATCAATTTTACTTTAATAGTAATTAATTGATAAATGATTAATGCTATGAATGGCTCATGAACTATAGTGAAATGTATAATGTGGTACTTGAACTATGAAATTATTAACTAATGTAGTGCTTGGAAGGTTGCTTGTACACCATGTATCATCATTTGAAATTAACTATGTTAGGGATAAATATCATATTAATTAATAAATTTATAGTTTAGGTATCGCATCAGAGACTTAAAATTTAGATATCACATTGAACATTTCACTATAATTCAAGGGTCATTTATAACATTATCTCATTGATAAATTTAGTAGTATATCATAAATAACTTAATAGTATCAATAATAATTTAGTAGTTAATTATTAAAAACTTAAAAGTAAATCAATATCACTTAGTAGTAAGTTATCGACAACTTTTTTTTTGAATAATCTATAACTTAATAGTTAATCACTAGTAATATTATAGTAAATTATGGATAATTTAATATAAATAAGTGATAACTTGATGGTGAATCATGATTAATTTAATAATAAATTGTAATAATTTAGTAAATAATCGAAAACTAAGTATTAAATCAATGATAACATATAGTAAATGCATAATAGTATAATAGTAAATCATTGGTGATTTAGTAATAAATCAAATAACATAGTTATAAATTACTAATAATTTTAGTTATAAATTATTGATAATTTAGCAGTAAATTAGTTAATAATTGATAATTTTGTAATAAATAATCAATAACTTAGTAGTAAATTAGTTATAACTTTATAATAAATCTTTAGTAACTTAGTGATAAATTATCAATAATTTAGTAGTAAATCATTTATAATTTAGTGATAAATCATTTATAAATTAGTTGTAAATCAATGTTATTTTAGTAGTAAATCATTAATAATTTAGTAGTAAATCACTAGTAATATAATAGTAAATCAATGATGACTTAATTTTTAATCTTTGGTAACTTTTTTATATTTGAAATTGTCAAAGATTAAACCTTGGTTATTAGTAGAAACGAAACTAAAACTTTTATCTTAAGAGATAGGATCAATCTACCATGAATTTATTTAATAAAAAAAGTTAGTAAAAAAATCTAAATTTAAATGAAGCAATAAAGTTACCATATAAAAAAGATATTATCTTATACTAAAATGAAACCTACTCTCTATTGCAAGAATCGATTATTTAATATATGATAGCACAAATTTTATCAATAATTACCAAAAGTATAGGCTAAATACTCAATTTAGAATTAAACATTTATATGGTTGCTCAATTTAAGACTAAATAATTTATTTTATATAAATAAAGATTAAGTGTTATCGAATTTTTACAATTAAAGATATATTTAGATAAAAATTTGTGTGTGTCTCCTACTTGTGATTTAATTGCGTGGTTTAGTTGCGTAATATACTGATTTATTCCCCAAAACCAAAAAAAAAAAAGAAAAAATAATAAAACCTCTTATTTTCTTCTTTCAACTCTTGTTTCTCTACGAAGCCTCCTATTGTTCTATTCTTGCAAAGGGCTATCTTTTCTTTTTCATTCATTTTTTTCTCTATTCAACTACTTTCTCTAAGTATTTACTTTATCTCTTTAGCTGTAACTCCTTTATTTACAATACAAAAAACCTAGAAATTTTAAACCTTACCTTGTTGAGCCATCAGAAGGTTGTCCATGCTCAATCTTTGCCACTTTTGAAAATTTAGAAGAAACCTATATTAACAAACACCTAATCAATGAACCTCTTTTTTGTAATTTTATAATTGAGAAGTTGGAGATGGAAAAGGTGTCTCGAAGAAATGAATCAAGGGGAGGTAAAGGTTATGAGGTGTGCCTAACAAGTTCAAAGACAGAACTGAGAAAGAGAACTGAAGACAATCCCAGCTGTTTGAAAAGAAAAAGAATATAGTGAAACACATAAACGAGAAACCTGCAGCTAAGAAAAGCGATTTGTAATTGAAAGCAAAAATGGGGGAAGTGTGTGTTCGAAATCCAAGCCGTTGTCACCTCGTTTACGAACTCAGAGCCTCTCAGGACCCATGCGGAGCAATCCACCTTTGGGTTTCAAGCAGAGTCCCCATCATGCTTGATTTTAGATGGAACAGTATAGTTGAACAGTGAGTTGCCTACGGACAAGTCGTTTCTGGATCTTTTGACAATGGGTTTGGGTAATTACGCTTCAGATTATGGGATGATTTTTCAAGGAGTTTATGATCCTGGAGCTCTATAATTGGGATAATGTTAGATCATTGGTCTCAGTTTTTTTGTCTTTTTCATAAATGTTGTAATTCCAAATTTCTAGACAAACAAAATTTTATATGGTTTAGTTATGGGTTTTGAATTTCATGGGTATTATAGTATAGATTGGTGATTTTTTTTTTTTGGGTATAGATTAATATTGAGTAATTTAAATTTTAATGATTGTGAAAAAAATACCAGAACTTTAAAATTTTATTTTCTTACTTTTTATTTTTAAACTGTATTTAAAATAGTAAGAAAAAATGAAATGATTTTTTTATTTTTTTTCTAAAAAATAAATCTCCATTTTAGGATTATTTTTAATTTTTTATTTAAATTAATACTTAAACACTAAAAAAATTACACATAACCAGTTTTTTCATTTAATTGTATTTTTATTAGAGTTAACAGTGTGAAATGAGCTTAAATTTTCATCCACATATATTCTTAATTGTAAATATTCGATGACATTTAATCTTTATTCGTATAAAATAAAATGTTTAATTCTGAATTTAGTAACCCCATAAAAGTCTCATATCTCAAATTGAATATTTAGCCAAAATATATCATAAATGTTACCATAATTACATAAAAAAGTTATCAAAATTTTATCAAAAAGTATTAAAATTGTATCAATGGTTACCAAAATTATATAATAAGTAATTAAATATTGAAAGTTAAGAAAATTGTATAGAAAGTACCAAAATTTTATCAAAAGTTACCAAACTTCTAACAAATGTTATCAAAATCAAAATTAAGTTGTTTGTATTTATCATTATTATCATAAAAACCAAAAAAATTTTATTAAATTGAATTTTTAAATATATAAATGACATGTACATCATGCATATGTCAAAAATTAATACACTAAAAGTATTGTAATTTATACAAACAGAAGATATTGAAAATTTCAAATTTATATCATTTACTCAGAAATTTCTAATTTCTATTAAGTTAGTATTGATACAAATCTAATAATTGAAGTTGCAAATGCTCTTTGGAAGCTGTTATGAGGAAATATAGCTTTCTCAACTTCTCTCATTTTTGTTAGGCTAATTTATTTTTATTTTCATGGTGGTAAAACTTCCACTTAAACAGTTAAAAGGATCCAAAAATCATGATACAGGGAGTGAAAGACGATGGAAAGATTTATAATGAGGGATCAGGCAAACCATACTTCTAGGCAACAAAGAATATTTGATTGAATGGTTCTGCTTGTGTCTTCATCTCTTCCTAACTTTCTTATTTAATGCTTGCAGTAATGGTCCATAGCAACAATGCATGATCTCAGGGTAAATGAAAGAAACTGTTCTTTTATTAACATGAACTAGAAATAGTCTAGAACGATACGCACGTTAAATTTTTTTATTTGTAATAAACGATGTTCAAGATAAATTTAATAAATCAACGAGTATGGTTTCATTTATAATATTTTTAATAAATGCAATGATCAATGACAATCTATAAATTAATTTTTGTGCAATGTGTGCATTTTATTCTGACATTTTATATAAAAAATCAAATCAAAATCCACTCTTTCAATTTTATTTTTTCAAACATAATTAAAAAATAAAATAGACAATTAAAAAATCAAAGCTAAAAAATTGCCATGCCGTATACGGTGTCAGAAACAACGTGGCATGTCTACGTAAGAAAAAATTGCCATGTGAGATTGGATTGGGTTATCTAACCATGTTCTTTTCTTTTTCTTCTTTTTTCATTTCCTTCATTTTTTTTTCTAAAACTCATTGTTTTATATAAACAATAAAAACCAAAATTTTCATTTTTTTCGGTTTCTATTTTTGTTTCTCCCTCAACAAATCCTACTTTTCCCTTCTTCCTTTCTCTAACCTTTCAATCGGCAACCATCGTTTTTCCAGAATCTGGTGCTTCCCACTGCTAACGCCACCTTTCATCACTAATCGTCACCATTCACTGGCAGTTAGAAAACCCATAAAGTTTCCTTTTTGATTCCTCTTCACCTCTCTGAGACTTTAGTAAGCCTAGATTTTTTAAAATCCTCTCAAAATGTCTAAGATCTAGATCCAAAGAAAAAGATTCCCCAATGCCAAGACCACCATCACCTTGCCGAATGCCCAAATTCTCTTCCTTCTTCTACTTCTTTTATTTGATCTAGAAACCCTGGCAAGAAACCTCAAACAACTAAGCTGAGATTTAATAATACCCATCACAACTCCACTGTATTCTGTTAATTAAAAAGCCCAAAACTACAAATAAAAAAAACTCTAAAAAAAAACCTATAAACAAAACCCTTAGGCTCCCCTATTTTATGTATATGTGCTATTAAATATTTTTATGAAATCTGTTGTGAATGAAGCCTGATTGCTGAAAATTGTGTTTGTGGATTGTTTATTTTGGCTATAATGTGTCATTAGGTCTTGTTTCTGTATATGATTGTCCTTAGATTTTTTAGGTGAATTGATAGTTGATGCCTAAAATTTGTTGTTGATGCTTGCTGTTTTCTGTTTATTGTTAATAGAAATTGTGTATTTGAATGGTTTGTTTATGGTCAATCGATTGTAGTTTTATTTGTGTCGAGGCTATCTGCCGTATGATTGAAGATTTAAATTGCTTCTCTTGGGGACTGCGTTTTTTCCAAATTGTTTCTTTCCAAATTGCTCCACTGATTGTCGTTGGGCTTTGAAGAGAAAAACCAAAAAGAAGGTCGCGAGAATGGGCAGGAGAGAGAAAGGAAAAGAAAAATGTGAATTTAGCAACTGATGTGACATACCCAGTACGTGTTCTGTTAGATATTAATGGTAGGGTGAAAAAAAAAATACTCAAATTAATGGTTAAACTAAAAAAATTAATAATTGGGTGATAATCTTAAAAACTTTATATAATTGAGTGATTGTTGACCTATTTTATCCAAAAAAAAAAAAATTATGAAAAGGGCAAAAGAAACTGAAGAAAGCAAATTTGGATGCCATATAAATATTTTCATTTAAAGATTTCAATGCATCAAGTTGAAACAGAGTTAAATTCATCTTGAGATCGATCTGATTTTGTAATAATTTTATCAAGTAGGTTTTTTTTTTTTAAACCGAACTCTAATTCGATATATATATATATATATGTAACATGTATTTGACCTAAGTTATCCAAAATTAATTCAATAATTTTAATTTAATATAATTTTTATAAATATAATTTTTTTATATAAATAACATCTTAATTATATATAAATGTAGCATTTTTATTAAATTAATATACTAAAAAATAAAATTTAATTTATAAATTTAAAAAAGAAAAAAAAATGAAAACTAAAAAAATAAAGACCTAAAAGGAAAAAAATAAAAAGAAGTCAAATTTGAATGTTACGTAGATACCTCTGTTGACAATTTTTTTATAAAATTATTTAATTAAAAATAAAAAATAAAGGATAAAAAAATAAAAAATATTTTTAATCTATAATGTCATATGATCTCACTTTAAATTTTAAAAAGAATAAAAATAGATTATTTATTAAAAATTGAGAAAATAAAAAAAGAAAAAAAAGAAAAAGATGACATGTGGCAAATCTTGAGAATGGTCAAAATTAATGAAATTAATTGTATAGATGAATTTGATTGACCTGATAAGGATAAGTAATGTGCAAGATCAATGAAATTCTTATAAATAACAAAACATTCAATCTAAAATCAAATGAAAATTTGGGACAAAGTGTGAAAACAACAAAATAAAACTTTAATGTAAGGTGAAATATCAAATTTAAAATCAATTGCTAATAAATAAAAAGACTCGATTTAAATATAAAATCATAAAAATTTAATATTTAAAAAATTCAAAATGATTATACTTTAACGGTAGATATATAAAGTCGAATCCTGCGTAAAACTCTTTGAAGATAAGTTAATATTGAGACCCGTTCACTCGAACAACAAGATTCTTGTTCTTGCATATTTGGCCCTTTGAATGGTCAAAAAGAGGATTAAAAGGAAGAAAAACTTGAAGCTGCTTGTTTCAATATAACCCAACTATCCAACAAATTGATAATATAGAAAATTAATATATTTTGCTTAATTCATTAACGTAGTTACATTAATCAACTTTATAAAACATTAATTTAACTTGATTTTATTTTATATATATTTATTGTTTCGTTTCATCAATGTGAAATCTGAAAACCACTTTGATGTTCATGCCCATTTTTCTATTCAGAAGTGGTTGGAGCCTGGAAGCAGTGATGAAATCAATACTTTAATCAAAATATTTACTCATGGTTCTCATTGTGTTGCTATGCTAAATTACAGTCAAACATTCTAGATTGCTAATTAGCATTTTCAAACTTCAATCCTTTCTGTTTGCTTGTTCTCTTTCCAACACAAGTTGATAGGTAAATCTGTTCTTTTCACCTCTTAGACAATTTATTTGTGTACTGTAGAAGGGTTGTGCTCTATCTCGATTTCGATTAAGAATACCATCTCTTTTTGCTGCAATCATGCAGCAACACACGCGAGTTATGCCTGCAAGCAGGGAAACATTTAAGTGTTCTTGAAACCAAAATGAAAGAACTAAAAGCATTAAGAAATGACGTGAAAAGAAGAGTTCAGATTGCTGAAAGGCAGCATATGAAGCTGCCTAACCAAGTTGAATGGCGACTTTCAAGGGTTGAAGTTTTGGAAGAAGAAGTTGATGATCTGATAAAGAAAATTGATCATGAAAAAAAAAAATGCGGTAGATGTTGCTGCCCTAAGAATTGCTAACCCAGTTACAAGCTAGGAAAAAATGCTACCAAGATGTTAAAAAAGGTGAGAAGACACATAAAGAAAGTCCAATTTAAAAATGTGACTAAAACACTACCTTCAATACCACGGGATATAAAGCCTTGTGAACACATTGTGGGCATGTGTCATAACGTCTAGATCCGGGGATCTATCGCTAGACATTGACTTAAAGAGTCGCCACCAATCTTTTTTATCTAGGTGTGATTGACCATCTAAAAAATCTATCCTTTCAGGAAACACCTAAGCTTAAGGGTCCCTAAAAGAATAAGTTCAGGTCTACTAACCAGAATAGGGTTCGGGAGTTCGGCTACGTGTGAGGAAGGTTATAGCACCCTCACAACGCCCATCAAAAGATGGTATCAACTTAATTTTATGTTATCCAATAAGCCTTAAAAATTTATTAAGTAATTAATTATTGGAAATTATTCTTAATTGACTCTAATACTTTTAGCAAAAAATTGAAAAAAATCTCTCATCTCAAGAGTATGCAAGAAAACTACTGTCTCACTTGCAGAGGCTCCATCGTCGGATTATTTAAAGAAAATCCAAAGAAATAACAAAGAAAAGAAAAAAATGATTGCTTTTGTATAGGAAAAATTGATACTTTCAACTTTTCCTAAAAAAATCTATTTTTGAAAACTTTAATTTCGAGAAAAATTGATACTTTCAACTTTTCCCCAAAAAAAATCTTTTTTTGAAAATTTATTTTTAAGAAAAATTGATACTTTCAACTTTTCCCCAAAAATATTTTTTTGAAAACTTTAATTTCGAAGAAAATTGATACTTTCAACTTTTCTTCAAAAAAAATCTTTTTTTAAAAATTTATTTTTAAGAAAAATTAATACTTTCAATTTTTTTCCAAAAATATTTTTTTTTGAATTTTATTTAAAGAAAGTAAAAATAATAAAATAAAATGAAAATAAAAATAAAAAATAAAATAAAAAATATTAAACAATTCTAATCTAATTAATAAATAATAATAATAATAATAAATTAAAAAATGAAAAAAAACCTGAGAACGGCTCGGCTTAGCTGCTCGACTCAGCTCGACTTGAGAAAGAAAAGTTGACTCAGAGACGTGGCTCAGAGATGTGGCTCGGCTCGGGAAAACGGCTCGGAGACGCGGGTTACGCGCGGGTAGAAAGCGGGTTGGCGTTTAGGTCGGGTCGTCCGATTTCAAAACGCGTGGATCCTCTGGGCACAGTAACGCCAAAACGACGTCGTTTTCAATGTCATTTTCACTGGGTATAAAAGGCTAATTCCTCTTTTTTTTTTTGCAGAACCCTCATTCCCTCTCTCTCTCTCTTCCCTTCCTCTTTTCTCTCTTTTCTCTAAAACCCGAAGAACTTCGGTTGAATCTCGTCGAATTCTGAAATTCTTCATCGAAATCTGGGTTTTTCATCGGAAGTTCATCTGAAGTTGGTCGGTTTCTAAAAATTCTTACCGAAAACTGGGCAGCTGATCGAAAAGTTCAAACTTGACTGAAAAAATAGTCAAAAAATTCAATCTTCATCGAAAAATTCAACCAGAAACTGAAAATTTTCCAAAAATTTTCAGAAAAAAACTCGTAAAAAATTCTCCAAAAATTTCCCACCGATTTCTAGAGCTGTTCTATTGCACCAAAACCCTTTTTCAGCTTTTAAATCTTCTTTGTGTCTGCCTTTTTCTCCCTGCCAGTATCTTTTTTTTTTGTGTTTCAGTCTTTTGATCCGTGGATTTATTTATAGGGATTGATCAGAAGAGTTTCTGATAAATCCCTATTCCTTTTTGGATTGGGATTCAATCTTTGAATCCAATCTGGATTCTGATTGAATCCCACATTCACGAGAATTCAAAATTCTATCCTAATCCAACTCCAATTGGGTAAAGGAAAGAAGAAAAGAAAAAAAATAAAATAAATAAAATAAATAAAGATAATATATTAATTAATAGATAAATAATAATAATAATAGATAAATAATAATACATATATATCAACAAATAAATAATAATAAAAAAAAATAAAATAAATATATATTAATAAATAGTAATAATAAATACATAAATAATAAATACATAAAATACAAAATAAAGTAAAATAAAATATAAAAATATAAAATATAAGAAATACAAAAATACAAAATAAAGTAGGCCTACCCATTTGGACCCATTTGGACCAGGCCCAATTGATCCGAGCCTGGACCAAATTTGGTGTCTACACCTACCCCTCTTTGCACATTTTCTGTAAAACAGAAATTGCGCAAAGACGTAGACACCTATTTAAGACTCAATTCGACCTCTTTTTTTTCATTTTTTTTTGTATTAAAGTGATCAAAACTCCTCTAAGTAGAGGCTCAACGACTTTGAAAAACATAAACAATGCTCTTCTAATCAGAGGCTCAACGACTTTGAAAATGAATAAAGCTCCTCTAAACAGAGGCTCAATGAATTTGGAAAATAAACGGCTCCTCTAATCAGAGGCTCAACGACTTTGAAAAATAAATGGCTCCTCTAATCAGAGGCTCAATGACTTTGAAAAATAAATTGCTCATTGACAATCATGTTTAAAGGAGTTGAAAATCGTGTTTGAAAGAATTTCAGGAAATTATGCCCAAAGGTCTTATAAATCAACCCTGATACCAAGAGACAACCTATTTTAAGGATTAGGAACTTACCTGACAAGCTTTTTTTCAAATTTGAAAATGTCTTCACATCTGTCTTCTTTATGTGGGATTTTGGAATACCCTTGCTTATTGATTTTATGCACTATATTTTCTTAAATGTAGTATATGCTATGCAATGTATGTGAAATTCAATGCATGCCATGTGAATGTTGGTTACTTTATTCCTATTCATTTATGGTACTCAAATTTCTCAAGCTCTTTTCTTGGGCCCCGAACCCTTGATTTTTCAAAGACCTAATTATGCTGCTCTTTTAAGATCAAGCCAGTGTAGCTCCCAATCATTTCTTCCACTCACATTCTTCCTGTAAGAAATCTTTTTCCAAATTCAATATCTTTATCAGGAACTGAACATTTCGATTCTGTCTTTATCACTCTTGACTTTTTCAATGTAATGTAAAAATCTTTCATGCCATTATTCATTTCTTAATCATTATTTCAAACTCAAAAAGTAAGAATGCATTTACATATTTCTTTTATTGTAGAGTATTAAGAGGAAAAGAATAAGAATGGTTGAGAAACCGTCAACAAAATAGGGACAAAAAAGTGAAATAAAATGTCTTTTATTAACAAAATGTTGGCAAACTTCAGCCAAGAAACAATTACAAGGATAAGTATGGGGACAAAGCCAAAAATGAACAATCAGATAATCATGATAACACATCTCAAGGTTTTTTTGAAAACCCAACCATCTGATGTATTTAACAACTTGGAGCTCCTCCGAATTTGCTAGTCTCCATGCCAGTGAATTTTTAAATTTGATGTTGTATTCTCTTTATCTAAGCTGCCTTTTCAGGTTTTCAACTTAGATAAACCCCCTATGACTCAAACCGCTCTTTTAGGGTTTTCGCCTTGAGTCTTCCTTTTTCATTCATTTTTTTTCATTTTTCATTTTTTTTTATTTTTTCATTTTTTTAAGCATAATATTTCTTCACAGCATCAGAATTTATAGGATGGGGTAAATCATTCCATCCATCTCAGTCAATATCAGCGTTTCACCCGAGAAAGCTCATTTCACCACATACGACCCTTCCCAATTTGGAGTCTATTTTTCTCTATTATTGTGCTAGATTAAGAGGATTCTCTTTAAGACTAACTCTCCTTCTTGAAAGTAACGGGGTCGAATCTTTTTATCATGAGCCCTCATCATTCTTTTTTGATATAGCTGATCATGGCACAGTGCAGTCAATATCTTTTCTTCTATGAAATTTAACTGTTCATAGCGTTCTCGAATCCATTCAACTTCTTTCAGCTCAACTTCTTTTAGAACCCTCAAGAAAGAGATCTCCACTTCCACTGGTAATACAACTTTCATCCCATAAACCAAAGAAAATGGGATTGCCCTAGTAGAGGTGTGCACCGATGTTCGATATGTGTGCAGTGCAAATGGTAACTTCTCATGCCAATCTTTATAAGTTTCAGTCATCTTTTCAAGAATTCTTTTTATGTTCTTGTTAGTTGTCTCAACTGCCCCATTCATTTTTTGATGGTATGGTGTCGAGTTATGATGCTT
Organism: Durio zibethinus; assembly: GCF_002303985.1. Next base: position 8,527,282 of record NW_019168037.1, on the reverse strand, counting down.
GATCTTATATTGAGACATATTTCTTACATCATCTTACTATTTAGATTCTTGGCATTGTCTGAAATAATTTTTTTTGAAAGTCCATATCTGTAAATGATATCTCTCTTTATGAACTTGTAAACCACAGATCGTGTTACACTTGCATATGATGCTACGTCCACCCACTTTGTGAAGTAATCTATCATTACAAAAATAAATCTATGCCTGTTAGAAGCTTTTGAGGTGATAAGACCAATGACATCCATGCCCCACATTGAGAATGGCCAAAGTGATGCCATAACATGTAAAGCAGATAGCGGAGCATGGATTTTATCGATATATATTTGGCATTAATGACATTTACGAGCATAGTCAATGCAATCACTCTCTATCGTTAACCAATAATTTTTTGCTCTCATGATCTGTCTCGCCATCATATGTCCACTGGTATATGCCTCACATATTCTATCATGTACCTCTTCAATGATTTTTCTTGCTTCAGCCTTACTTACGTACCTTAGTAATACTTGATCCCCACTTTTTTTGTATAGAACATCCCCATATAGGAAAAAGCTTTAGGCCAATCTTTGGATAACCCTTTTATCATTTTCTGTTGCTTGAACTGGGTATTGCTGATCCTTAATATACTATAAGATATCATGATACCAAAGCTTCCCATCTTCTTCCTCTTCTACATTGAAGCAATGAGCTGGCATATCTTTAACATCTAGATTGATGGGCTAAATGTCAGTATTATCATTAATTCAAATCATTGTAGCCAGAGTAGCCAATGCATCGACAATCAGATTCTTTTCTCGAGGTAAATGGTCAAACTTGGTGTCTTCAAATTATTTTATCAACTCTAGAATATACTTATGATATGGAACGAGTTTTGAATCTCTCATCTCTCATTCCTTTTTCAATTGATATATAACTAGAGCTAAGTCCCCAAACACTTTTAATGTTTTCACTTTTTTATCTATGGCAGCCTGTAAACCCATGACATATGCCTCATATTCAATGATGTTATTTGTGCAGTTGAAATTTAACCTCGCTGTTATAGGGCAGTATTATTCTTTTAGAGAGATCAGAATTGCCCCAATTCCATGTCCTAAGGCATTGGCAGCTCCATCAAAATACATTCTCCAACATTTTTCTCTATGCTCTCTTTTCTCTAGTTGGGAAATAGTCATTAGGTCTTTATCAGAGAATTCCAACTTCATTGGTTCATACTCTTCAGTAGCATGATCTGCAAGAAACTTCGCTATAGCACCCCATTTTATTGCCTTTTGGCTCACATATATAATATCATACTTCGAGAGCATTACTTTCCACCTAGCAATTCTTTCAGACAAAGAAAGCTTCTCAAAAATATATTTAATTGGATCTAGTTTTGCTATGAGCCATGTGGTATGATAAAGCATATACTGTCTAAGTCTTTTGGCAGTCCACGCTAATGTACAACACATTTTTTCCAATGAGGAATACTTAGATTCGTACTTTGTAAACTTTTTACTCAGATAGTAAATAGCTCTCTCCTTTCAGCTAGACTCATCTTGTTGCCCCAGCACACATCCCATTGAATTTTCACATACTGTCAAGTATAAAATTAAAAGTTTCCCTGAAACAGGTGGTACCAACACTAGAGGATTTGAAAAGTATTGCTTAATTTTATCAAAGGCTACTTGATATTCCTCATTCTATTTTTTAGGATTATTCTTGTAGAGAAGCTTAAATATGGGATCGTATTTGTAGGTAAGCTGAGAGATAAACCGAGAAATGTAATTCAATCTTCTCAGAAAACTTCAAACTTCTTTTGGTGTACTCGGAGGTGACAAATTTGAATGGCCTGTATCTTATCTGGATCGACTTCAATTCCTCTTTCACTGACCATAAAACCTAGTAATTTTCCTGACTTTACCCCAAAGGTGCACTTGGCTAGGTTTAACTTGAGCTAGAACCTTTTTAATCTCTCAAATAACTTTTTGATGCTGGTGACATGATCTTCATCCTCACAAGATTTTACAATCATATCGTCTACATACACCTCGATCTCTTTGTGCATCATATCATAGACGAGTGGTACCATGGCCTTTTGATATGTTGCCCCAACATTCTTTAACCCAAAAGGCATGATCTTGTAACAAAAGGTTCCTCATATAGTCACGAAAGTGGTCTTTTCCAATCATCCGTAACCATTTTTATCTGATTATACCCTGAGAAAGCATCCATGAAAGAGAAAATTGAATGCCTAGCTGTGTTATCTACTATTGTGTCAATATGAGGTAAAAGAAAGTTATCCTTTGGACTAACCTTGTTCAAGTTACGATAGTCTACACACATTCATACCTTTTCATTCTTCTTAGGTACTGGTACTATATTGGTTATCCACTCTGGATACTTAGCCACTTGTAGAAAACTTATATCAAATTGTTTCTTCACTTCTTCTTTGATCTTTAGTGGCATTTCAGGTTTCATCCGTCTCAGTTTCTGTTGAACTGGCTTACATTCTGGCTTTAGGGGTAATTTGTGTTCCATTATCTCCGTACTTAACCCTGACATATCCTAGTAAGACTAAGCAAATACATCTGTGAATTCTGAAGTAAGTTTGCTAAACGTTGTCTATCTCCTGATGAGAGTGAAGTGCTAATTCTGATATCTTTCTTATTCTCTTCATCTCCCAGACTCACTAAGTCAACTATCTCTTGATGAGGCTCAATTGGATTATTTTCTTATTCAATCAATCTCATTAGGTACGGAGGCATAACATATTCCTCAAAATTCTCTTTGTTGTCAAGTTCATCATTGTTAATTGAATTCACAAAACTAACATCTTGATTGTTATAATAATTATCTTCATGTTCATTTAAGGACCTGAAATTGAATGAAATGGGATATGTTGGCAAGATGTGTTTAGAAAGATGGAAATAATGAAGACAAAAGAAAAAATGAATGAAAATGCATTCTTCCTAATTTTTATTAAAAATAATAAAAGATAAATGACCCAAAGAAGAAAGATCACCCTAATGCCTTGGGCAATAGCTATTGGGATGTTGAATTACATTGTATTAGTTTCAACAATCACAGGCATTTCAATGGCACTCTAATTGCTTAGTTCATAATCTGGCGAACAAAGGTAGACCCACCCCTTTTGATTAATCTCCCCTTCATCTTTAATAGCATCAATGGTTAACTGGGTAAAAGCCCTTTTTATGCTTTTTTTTGTATCTGGGTACATGAATCCTTCAGGTCTAAAAATCTCATACAGGTGTGGGATAACCATTAGTTTTACTATTTTTCCTGCTGGCCTTCTCTTGATCTCCCATTTTGCTAACTTATAACCCAGGCTTAACCTTTCACGATTATTTGTCACTGTCGACGGCTCCTTTATTCCCTGCAAGTTCTTGCCTAGCCCTAGTCCTGAATACCAGCATTTATTGATGACTTGGCTCATCACTATCTTTGGAAAAGGTTGATTTTTAAATCTTTTACCTACAGAATTAACCAATTCAAAAGATCGATAGAGCATTCTAATGCTTCTTCGATAGCCTCTACATATGGAGTATTCAACGGTTGGGTCACTAGCATGTCTTTCTCCCCAACTACCACCTCTAGTTGACCTTTTATATTAAACTTGATCTTTTGGTGCAAGGTAGAGGACACAGCTCTTGCCATGTGAATCCACAGCCTTCCTAATAAAAAGCTGTAGGATGGAAAGATATCCATTACTTGAAATTTGACATTAAAAGTGTATAGACTAATTTGCAAGGGCATCTCGATATCCCTCATAACTTCTCTTTTGGTATCATCAAAAGCTCTCACAATCATCTGACTATCCTTCATATGAAAGTAGTCAATGGGTAGCTTTGCCAAAGTTGACATAGGCATGACATTGATAGTAGAGCCATTATCAATAAGGATCTTGGCTATGATATAGCTCTTGCACTTGATCGTGATATGCAAAGCCTTGGCATTTCCCTTTCCCTTCAAGGGAATCTCATCATCACTGAATGAAATGTGATTTGGCATGACTAAATTTTCAGCCAGGTGGTTCACATATCCAACAGATACATTATAGCCACATATGCCTGGTTCAATACTTTCAGCATTTCACTGTGGCTCTGAGTTTAACAGCAATGATAGTAATGAGATTCGAGCTGGCATTTTGTTCAACTGTTCAGCAACTAAATACTCACTATACTTTACCAGCTTCAGGAATTCACAAACTTCCTTTTCTGACACCAACTTCGGGCGATCCTCTTCAGGTTCTACTTCTGGGTTATTTCATCTTTTTCCTTCCTTGGCTTTCTCTCTTCTAGCCTTTTCCAACATTTTTAAAATGTAACACCTTTCACTTCAGGTAATACCTCCTACATCGGTTATATTGGAAGCGTCAACTTTAAAGACATCCCCTTTTTACCCCTGAACTACCGTATCGTAACCATATCTTTAGGGGATAGCTTTATCATCCTTGTATGGAAAAAGAGTTAAAACCTTAAAAGTTACCAGCCTGGGAATGAGTTTGTCTATGATAGACTTTGGCTTGTTCCCACAATGAATTGTCACTGACTTTGGAAACAACTTTGCAGGTTTATCAGTCATGGACACCTCAACACTTCTTAAGTTTTCTCTTCTTTTATAGACCTCTATCTGGTATGAATCCAAGAGTTTTTGCACCTCTTGGTGAAACAGCTTTGCAGGCTTATCAGTCATGGACACCTCAGCACTTCTTAAGTCTTTTTTTCTTTTATAGACCTCCATCTGGTATGAATCCAAGAGTTTTTACACCTCTCGGTGAAATTGCTCACAGGTTTCAGTAGAGTGACCTATTACCCCACTATGATATTTACAAATAGTGCCAGCTATATATACTCCATGATAACTATGTGGACTCACTAGTTGTATCATGTCAGCTTTCCATAAAATATCAAATAGCTGACTAAAAAGTATCTTAATATCTGCCATTTCTTTCTTTACATGACGCTTCTATTCTCTACTTAGAGCAATGACATTATGATTCGACAAAAGATTGCCACTAACATTTGTTGCAATCACCCCTCTTGTATCAAAGCTAATCATTCCATCCTTAATCAACCGTTGCACTTTGTGTTTTAGGACGGTGTAATTTTTGGTAGAATGATCAGTAATCTCATAGTGATAGTCATAATGGGCTGTGGGATCATACCACTTAGGGTAAGGTGGCATGAGGGATTCTAACTTACTAGAAACAATCAAATGACTGTTGTAAAGCTCTCTATATAGTTCTGTATAAGTCATTGGGATTAAGTCAAATACAGGTTTTTCACGAGTGGTTCGTTGCTCTCGTGAACCACCAATTGGGTTAACTGGACGAGTGTGAGGTCTTGGGGTAGGCTGAGTGTTAGGACTATATACGGTGTTCTGAGGCCTAGGAGGAGGTTGATATGTTTGGGGATAAGGTGACTGTACAAATGGTTGGTATGGGTAAGAGGAAGTGTTATTTACAATAGGGTAATATGGAAAGTATCCTTGTGGTGAGTAAGGTTGGTAACCTCCAGATTACTATCTATCAAAGCTTATAGCCTGAGTTTAAGTCTTTTTCTTCTTCAAGACTCTCTTGCTAGATGCTTCACTTCCTTTCAGCTTGTTATTCTTGATAGCACTCTTGATAATTTCTACTGAAATTACCATATCAGTAAAATTTTTTATGGCATTCCCTATCATCTTTTCATATTAAGAAGGTTTCAAAGTGCTAACAAATAGCACTGTAGTCTCTTTCTCAGTAAGAAGAGGTTGTACTTGAAAAGTCACATCCCTCCATCTCTAGGCATATTCTTTAAAAGACTCATTTACGTTTTTTTCTAGGTTCTGTAAAGACAAACGATTAGGAGCCAAATCGATAATATGTCGATATTGACTGATGAAGTCATGTGCCATATCGCTCCAAGAGCGAATGCGGGTTCTGTCCAGTTGAACATACCACCTGGCAACAGAGCCTGTAAGGCTATCCTGAAAGACATGCATCAAGTATTTTTCATCATGAGCATGGGCTACCATCTTCCGATACTACATGGTGATGTGGGTTTTGGGGCACTTTGTACCATCATATTTTTCAAATTTTGGTACTTTGAACTTTGGTAAAATGACTACATCCGAGATTAAGCACAGCCCAACAACATCAACAGAGCCATAAAATCCAATCCCCTCTACTGCCCGTAATCTTTGTTTAAGCATACTAATCTTTAGATCTCCCTGAGACTCCACCATTTTTGCTTTTTCTTTCTCTCTCTTTCAAATCATCTAGATCAAGAATCGATTGTACTATCCTTTTAGTAAAGATAGGATTTACATAGCTATGTAATGCCCTAGATTGAAGGCTGATGGCATTCCAGGATATGTAGGATATGTGAAGTGTTGTGGTGAAACTTCTTGTGTAGACTGGGTTTGAGGTGGGCCAAAACCTAGAGGATACAAAGGGTCAACCACTTCTTACAATGGGAGAACTTGTTGGCTTGTGTTTTCTTCTACTTTTTTTTTTTGTTCAACTTATTAAGAGCATCTGGAATCTTGCTAAACTCATTTTAAATATTTTCTTGTGCTTTTTCTAGCTTTTCAAATCTGTGAGAGTTTTCTTGTTTCATTTCTCTAGCTCTGGATCTTGTGTTGTATCGATGGATAGGGTTTTCGCTAGATTGAACTATCCTTGATCCTTGAGTACCATATTTTAGAATTAGTAAATTTGCATGACTATCACATGGTTACTTTGTTAAGTGTAATGAATGAGAATGCAATGAATGAAAAATGCATGTATGCAAAGAACATTTGCCTTAAAGATGGTATTCAACTAAAAGATTTCATTTATTCCAAAAAACTTTTATTTACATTGAGTTTATCATCCTAGAGCTATAACCATAAAATTGCTTAATCTGTTCATGCTGGGCTTTGGCTTCCTCGATGAAGTTCAACAGATGCTGTCCATATTCTCCTACTAGGGTCACCACTTGTTTTAATACCTCTGCCTCTTTCACCATCTCTTTTGGCTTGCAAACCCCTTTACAAATTTGGGTTGTTAGGTGCTCAATATATTTTTGTCTTCCTAAGTTCTCTCTTTTACCACACCAGACTTGGTATGATAACTCTTCATGCTCCCTAACTAATGTAGCAATGTGGTCTTCTTGTTCATTCAACTTTTGTCTCAGCCTACTTAGATAGCTATTCAGCATGTTATTCTCTATTTGTACTTAGGTATTATTCTAACTCAGCATACTCTTGCTTCAATCTTGCATTTTCTTTAGTTAGCTCAATAATGGTTATTTCTTTGACCCATTCTCTCACACATAACCTTTTATGTTTTTGGTGTAGCTTTACCAAGTCTTCAACAGCTGTATCACGTTCTCTAGTGATCATGTGAACTCTAGCTTCATGACTTTTAGCTTTATCTTTCCACTGATCTTTTTCTTCTTGAAGCTTTTAAATTTCTTGCTTTAATTTACCCTTTTTAAACTCAAATTCTTTTATTGCAAGCTCTAATTCTAATGGTGTCTCTTCAAGTTTTTCTTCTGTTGGTGGTTGAAAGCTTTCATAAGTGAATACCATTTCTTGTCTTCGTTTTGCTCTCCAAACTAAATGCCCTTGAGTGACTTTATCAGTAAACGATTAAGGACTCACTCTTCGGAGATTTTTCCATGTTTTAATCATCTCATTCATCATCTGAAATGCTTTTGGCTCACTGTAAGAGAAATCTAACTGATGAAGCCCATAAATTATAGAAATGAACTGTTCTGCCCCAAACTACCTTCTTACTAGGAGTGGTGCATAATTTGTCGCTCCTCATAAACCCAGAAGTGGGACCACTGTATTATCCCCACATTGATACAATATAGGCTCATAATTCATCCATGGGGCCAACCATCTTACATCGGTACTGGTCAACTTTTGTAGGAAAGTTATCCATTCTTTTTTAGACTTTCGTTCTGACCACCCATTTTCACAGAATTTTTTGATTGAAGCTCGATTGCGGATATAAAGCTTCGAGAAAGCACTCTTTCCCTATTCGAAATGACTTTTCATCTATAAGTATAATAACTGCATACAGCCTATAAAATGCCCTCCATTCCGATGATAGTAACTCAAAGATCTAATAGTCTCTGCTAATATTACCGTTGAAGGGTTACAGTCATTGATCACACTCTCAAAGAAGTCAACCACCACTATCGTAATATAACCTAAAACTTTTGGAAAGATCACCATTCCGTATATGGCTAAGGCAAATATATCTAACCCCTATTCTTCATTGGCATATTGCACTAAAAACTCATGAAAGAACTTCCAAGGTAAGCAAACCTATTCTTGTTTCTTCTTTGTATGAGAATCTACAACTTCTTTGTCTATCCCCATGAGTTGAGCCAAACCCTTACAAAATCCTGACTTGTGTTTTTAACATATATCTTATCAAGAGCCTTGAGGTGCAAACCCAATAAAATCGAATATTCTTCGATGGTTGGAGTCATATCAACTTCATTAAAGATGAAACATTTGTATGTAGGATCCCAAAATTATGCTGCAGCTCTGATTAGTTGATCGTCGATAACTACTGCTAGAAAGTGTGCTATATGCCGTGTCTTTAACAGAACTGCTTTTATCTTGATGGACTCATCTTCTTTAAGATATCAACCAAATCCTCTAGATTGTTCTATTTGAAGAGGATAGATGTTTCTTGAGACAGGGTATAATCATATCTAATTGGTAAATAATCCCCTATCTTTAGTTGAATATTTTCTGACTGGGCCCTTACTTCGTTGGGTGACTCACAAGGTGCTAGTACAGATGAAGAACAAATTAGTCGTTCTGTGGAGTCCATGAAAAATTTTTGTTGAAAACCATATTTCAAGCAAATGTTCTTTCTACAACTTTATGATATGAGCATGAACTAATGCAAAAGAATGAGAGAAAAGGTTAGTATGCCCAAAAAAAAGAAATAAATAAATAACTAAGTAAATTAAAACATCACACAGAATAAGAGGAATAAATCCTATGCTTTTGGTCAATTTTAAAAGGGAAGAGTGATGGCTCATCTATAGGTTAGGCACTCTTAAGGTTCACTATATGTGGTTTGAGGTTAAAGTCTAAAGGTTCCCAAATTGCTTCTTACATCATTGTCCATCATAGACTAGTAAGGCACTCCAATCCTCACCCATTACAAGCTACAAGCGAAAAATGTTCAATTTGAGTGAGAGTATTTCGTTAGCCACTGCGGAGGCATTAAACCTCACGAAAGTAATAGGTACTTTACTCCCTCTTAGAGGGACGGAGCTCGAGTATATTGCTCATGTTATGCACATGCATATGAATGACATAATTAATAAAGTAAATAAACATGAATGAATAATAATATATATATACAAAAAAAAGTTCAATTTTATTAGGCTTTTGGATAACACAAATTTATTTGCTAGCCTGACTCTCAGAGTCTCCAGTGGAGTCTCCAAGCTGTCATAACATCTAGATCCGAGGATCTATCGCTAGACATTGACTAAGGAGTCGCCACCAATCTTTTTTATCTAGGTGCGATTGGCCATCTAAGGAATCTATCCTTTCAGGGAACACTTAAGTTTAAGGGCCCCTAAAAGAATAGGCTTAGGTCTACTAACCAGAACAGGGTTCGAAAGTTTGGTTACGTGTGAAGAAAGTTATAGCACCTTCACAACGCCCATCAAAAGATGGTACCAATTTAATTTTGTGTTATCCAATAAGCCTTAAAAATTTACCAAGTAATTAATTATTGAAAATTATTCTCAATTGACTCTAATACTTTTAGCAAAAAATTGAGAAAATTCTCTCATCTCAAGAGTATGCAAGAAAACTACTGTCTCACTTGTAGATGCTCCATCGTCAAATTATTTAAAGAAAATCCAAAGAAATAACAAAGAAAAGAAAAAAAATGATTGCTTTTGTGCAGGGAAAATTGACACTTTCAACTTTTTCTCAAAAAATTCATTTTTGAAGACTTATTTTTAAGGAAAATTGATACTTTCAACTTTTCTCCAAAAATATTTTTTTTGGAATTTTATTTAAGAAAGTAAAAATAATAAAATAAAATAAAATGAAAATAAAAATAAAAATAAAAAAATTAAATAAAAAAATTAAATAATTCTAATCTAATTAATAAATAATAAATAAATAAATAATAAAAAATGAAAAAAAAAACCTAGGAACGGCTCGGCACGGCTTGGCTTGAGAAAGAAAAGACGGCTCAAAGACGCGGCTCGGGGATGTGGCTTGGCTCGAGAAAATGGCTTGGAGACGAGGGTTGCACGCGAGTCAAAAGCGGGTTAGCGCTCGGGTCGGGTCACCCGATTTCAAAATGCGCGGATCCTCTAGGCATAGTAACGCCAAAACAACGTTGTTTTCATTAGGTATAAAAGGTTAATTCCTCTGTTTTTTTCAGCAGAACCCTCATTCCCTCTCTCTTTCTTCCCTTCCTTTTCTCTCCCTTCTCTTTAAAATCTGAAGAACTCCGGTTGAATCTCATCGGATTCTGAAAATCTTCATCGAAATCTAGATTTTTTACCGTAAGTTCATCGAAAAGTTGGTCGATTTTTGGAAATTCTTGTCAAAAATTGGGCAGCTGACCGGAAAGTTCAAACTTGGCCGAAAAAGTCATCGAAAATTTTAATCTTTGTAAAAAAATTCAACCGAAATCTGAAAAATTTTCAAAAATTTCCAGAAAAAAATCGTAAAAAATTCTCTAAAAATTCCCCACCGATTCCTAGAGCTGTTCTAACGTACCAAAACCCTTTTTCAGCTTTTAAATCTTCTCTGTGTCTGCCTTTTTCTCCCTGCCAGTATCTCTTTTTTTTTGTGTTCCAGTCTTTTGATCCGTGGATCTATTTATAGGGATTGATCAGAAGAGTTTCTGATCAATCCCTATTCCCTTTTGGATTGAGATTCAATCTTTGAATCCAATTTAGATTCTGATTGAATCCCACATTCACGATAGAACTCAAATTTCTATTCTAATCCAACTCCAATCGAGTAAAGGAAAGAAGAAAAGAAAAAAATAAAATAAATAAAAAAATAAAAAAATAAAAAAGATAATAATAAGGATAATATATTAATTAATAGATAAATAATAATATATATAAATAGATAAATAATAATACATATATATATCAACAGATAAATAATAAAAATAATAAAAATAAAATAAAATAAATATATATTAATAAATAGGAATAATAAATAAATAAATAATAAATACATAAAATATGAAATAAAGTAAAATAAAATAAAAAATATAAAAATATAAGAAATACAAAAATACAAAATAAAGTGGGCTTACCCATTTGGACCAGGCCCAATTGATCCGAGCCTGGACCAAATTGGGTGTCTACAGCATGGAGTCCATATTTATTACCATTTGGAACTGCCTCAGTGAAGATCAAGCCAGAATCATTGCCTTTTTTGGAATGAAAGGCATTGGCAAAACTACTCTTATGACTCAATCAACAAGATGCTCCTTAGCCTTCCTAGCAATGTTGATTTTGTGATCTGGGCAGTGGCTTCTAAAGACCTAAAACCTAAAATAGTCAAGAAGAGATTGGGGAAAGGATAGGATATTTTGACAATAGGTAGAGAAATGAAAGTATTGAGCAAAAGGCTATAGACATATACAAAGTCCTAAGTACTAAGAAATTTGTTTTGCTGTTGGAGGATTTATGGGACCAAATTAATCTAACAAAAATTGGAGTTCCTATACCAGACCAACAAAAAACTCCAAGGTAGTTTTCACTAAACATTCCAAAGAGGTCTGTAGTCTCATGGAAGTACATAAAAGTTTCAAAGTAAAGTGCTTGCCATCACCTTGTGATTGGCATTTGTTTCAGAAGAAGATAAGAAATGATACTCTCAACCTGCATCCAGATATTCTTATGCTATTAGAAATTATGGCCAAAGAGTGTGTTGCTATGCCACTAGCATTTGTCACCATTGGTCGAGCCATGGCCTGCAAGAAGACACCACAAGAATGGATTCATGCAATTGAGGTTTTAAGAAAATATGCCTCAGAATTTTCAGGTATGGGGGATAAGGTCTTTCCTCTTATGAAGTTCTTTGATCATTTACCTAATGAGAAAGTGAGATCTTGCTTCTTATATTATACTTTATCTCCAAAAGACTTTGTCATTCGCAAAACTAATTTAATAGATTATAGGATTTGTGAGGGACTTTTAAATTAATGTAATGGCAGAAATGGAGCTCAAAACCAAAGGTATGACTTTATTGGGACACTTGTATATACATGTTTGTTGGAAGAAGAAGGTCGTTATGTGAAAATGCACGATGTGATTTGTGATATAGCTTTGCGGATAGCCAATGGGTTCAATATTTTCAAGGAAGGTATTTTAGTGCAAACAGGTGATTGATTAAATGAAGCACCAGAGATTACAAAATGGGAAGCAGTAAGAAGAACACACTAATGGCAAATTACCTTGAGAGTCTAATCGAAACACCTTCATGTCCTAACCTGCTAACCTTGTTTCTCAATGAAAACACATTAAACACAATCAGTAATGACTTTTTCCAATCTATGCCTATCTAAAAGTGTTAAACCTATCCTGTAACAGTGGCATAACTGAATTGGCCCAGGGAATTTTCAAACTTATTTCCCTGCAATATCACAATCTATCCAAGACAAGTATAAGACAATTGCCAACTGAGCTAAGTCCCTGCAAAGGCTGAAATATTAGAACTTAGAGGATACATTTGTACTAAATACAATTCCACGCCAACTGATATCTAGCTTTCCATTCTGACTAGTGTTAAGAATGCTTAATTGCGGTTCTTCTGATCTGATTGTGCAAGGTAATATTCTATCTGGGGGAAATGAGTGATGGGTTAAGGAATTGTAGTGTTTGAAATAATTGAGTATGTTGAGTCTCACAATAAGGAGCATTTTTGCACTTGAAAAGACTTTTAAGCTCCCAAAAATTCATGAGCTGCACTCAAGACCTATGCCTTCAGTTTTTAAGTCGTTCAAATATTCTAAATATTCCATGTTTAACATATATGAAGCAGCTTAATATGCTAGATATCTCAGACTGTAAGAGTTTAGAAGAGTTGAAGCATGATTGGTTGCAAGAACCAAGTAAAAAACTAACATCTGAAGGACAGATGGTTCGACAGCCCTCAAAAAGTAAGTGTAGACCACTGTATGCGATTAGAGGATTTGACATGGCTCATGTTTACCCCAAACCTTGCTAGTCTTTGCATATCAAGATGCTTCCAAATAAAATAAATAATCTGCACAGCCAAATGTGCAGGACTTCCAGAGAAAGTAGGAAGTATTAAGCCATTTAAAAAGCTTGAAGTTCTCCATTTGTCTTACCTACCAGAACTAAAATGCATTTAGCCCTTCCATTTTTAAGTCTCAAGAAAATCTCCATATTTGGGTGTCCAAAATTGAAGAAGCTTCCGTTCAATGCAAAGAATGGTGAAAGACATGGCATTGCCATTCATGGATGGGAATTTTGGTGGAAAGAATTATAATGGGATGATGTGACAACTAGGAATGCTTTTGCTTCCTGTTTCAAATCTAAGCCGCTAAACATCTCCGCACAATGACTTACCAGAATAGCTTCGAATTGCAGATGATTGCTTCTCTTCATCATTGATTACTTTTTCTTGATAACAAAAAATCTATATGTTTGTTGCATCGTTCTCCTTTTTCTTTTTATAGTAAGAGAATCATACCTTTAATGAACTCACAGAACTTGAATTTATGCTGTAATAAACCATATGATTAGAGATTTTCTATGTTAATGCAACTTTATTTATCATCAGGTCATACAGGGCTTGAAATTTAATATTTAAGATAGTTTAGAAAGTAATAAAAAAAATAGTTATAGTCAAGGTCTAATCTTTAACTTTCATGGACTGATATCTATCTCTTTTGTGGAAGACATACACACACAAATATTAAAGTGAAACATACATACCATGAAACTAAAATCTGACTTGTTAAAACATACTTAAAGTGTTGAACACATCATAAATTCTACATTCCATGTTAGGAGAAACAACACAAATTATTATCTGTACGCTTGTTTCAAAAGTGCAATAGGTACTGTCACTAGGAAGCTTCTATAATGCAATAACCAAAAAAATGAAGACAACAGCCTTAATGTGTTATAAACCAGCCAACATTGTCTATCTCTAATACTACACAATCTCTCTTTTTTTTTTTTTGTTCAAACCACAATTTCCTTTTCATTCAACAAATTATGAACTTAACACCATCTCATCCAAGCTCAATTCATTTATGAATTAAAGGGCAATCACCAATACCCCATGCTCAAGTGAAAATCCCTCTTCAAATTAATGCATAAGCTTTATCTAACAAAGTCAACTGATCAGGCTCAGATACTTAAATTTTGACATATCAATTGGTTTACTTACTTGTCAAGCTATGTAGAAATTTGTTATCATGTTTTAAAACCTAGTTGCCAATTCTTTAGCCAACTTTTAGGTTTGGGTTTGATAAAGCATACTACACATCCTAAGTGATTGGTAGAAGACGCATAAGCATTTACTATGGGAGGTTATTCATTCCGAACTACTTTTGCGATTAATGTAAGCTTTGAACTTGCTGATTTGATTTCTGTCATCAAACAGAAGATGTAGATAAATGAAAGTTGAACTCACAAGGTGCTTCAAAGACAAATTTTGGGTGGCATTTTGTACAACAAACTAATCATATTAACCAATAGACCAAGTAAAAATTTTAGAACAATTTACTAAAAAGTCTGGCTTCTACAACAAGCTGAATGATCCAAGGCTTTTCTTTCTTGATATTTTACTAAAGCTACAAGCAACTATATTAAGCATTAACAATGTGCCAAAACTTACTAACATGGGGACAAAGCTATGTCAAGTTGGTGTTGTAGTAATCTCATGTTGATAGACTAACCAAATCATGACATATCCAATCGCATTAATATGATTTTGATCAAAATGTGACCTAAGTTATTTTTGTATATACTCATTATTCGATAGGGTGATATTTGCTAGCAAGAGGCTCCCTGCTCTCATCCTTGTATAAATAGTTACATGGCCTATTAAGGAAACTAATTTCAGTTCAAGAAAGGAAAGAGGGCAGAAGCACTCTTTCTAACAACTAGAAAAGACAGCTCCCTCTTTACATGCATCATCGACCACCATGAAGCCTGCAACCACTAGTGACTCAGGTGGCATCAACGAAGTCACCTCCCTCCAACAGTGGCTCGGGCACCTTCAGTTCATTGTGCTTCAACTTTACCCACTTATAGGTTACTGTTTAATTGTCTGCTTTAGCTTAAATTAGTGTCTCGGTGAGCACAGATTAGTTCAACAGTTATTGCCCATTAGCATAAGACTTTTGACAATATCTTTTTCAACATAATTTTTTTCCTACAAAGTGAAGGTATGTAAACAATCAAATAATTTGCTTAAATTCATTGTTTCTGTTTTTAATATCTTTTATTTTAAAAAAAATTCGATCCAAACAAAGTTTTCATGTGATTAATGAATTTAGTAATTGGAGAAACTATTTTTTTTATTGGTTGTAATTAAAATTAAAAATTATTATTATAATCAAACACTTATATATGACATACTGCATACATAAATTTATGAAAAACATTAATAAACATTAATTAAATAAATAAATTCACATTCAACAAGCCTAACATTTGAAACTTAAAGATTTTAATCGCAATAAGGTTTGATTGGCTGGAGATTGGCTGACTATTTTTCTACATAAAATATTGCAATTGACGTCTAATTAGTCTTTCTAAAAAATCAGATTTAAACAATGTTGCTGTAGGAAACTAAAGAGACCGCCAAATTGGACCAATTTTGTGCTTCTTCCATACAACAGAAAAACTGACCCTACAAAATTAATTATTTTTAAGCTCGTTATTGACCAATTGATGGCCCAAATGTGTTCGCGAAGGTATAATGCATTGCTTTATTGTGCACCTTCCTTTTTATTACCTCAGCCCCCAGCCTTACAGGCATCTTTTGGCCATAAAAATTAGTGCATGATTGTGACAGGAAACGAACTTTGATTTGATTATTATTTGATCCTATATTTTTTTTAAAAGAAAACATAATTTTGTAATCACATGTAATTGCCTGATGTGTTTTTCAATGTGTACAGTTACCAGTTGTGTAAAACATATCTCAATGCAATTTATTTCGTTTCATTTATCCACTAACTTTTGTTTATCACAAAAATAATGTTTCATTTTATTTATATCTTAATATACATCACACATTCAATTATTTTTACATATTTTATTGTACAATCAATATTTCTTTATTAGATAATGTTGTACCGTTGTATAATTATATATTTCTTTAAGAATTTTGCTAATAAAGTAAAATTGAAAAAATTTACTTGTCATTTTTAAATACTTTTATTTTTCAAATTACTTTTACAATACTTTATTTTTCATACCAAAAAATGACTAAACAAAAATTCTATATATTTATTTATTCTTAATCGATACCGAACATATCATCTTTGTATAGTCAAATGATGAAAATTTTCTTAACTTATTATAAATACATTTAATCTTATATTTTATTATGTGATATTATAGGTCAAAATTAACTCATCAAATTTTTATGTTTTTTTTAAAGAATTTATTAAATTTAACTAAAAACTTAACTAATTTATATGCTTTTATAATCTTGTCTTGAAAAAAGTTATTTCATACACATCCTTTTGTCTAATTCATCATTTTAGAAATACGTGAATTTCATTTCTTTTGGTGAATTAACATCAATGCAATAAGTATTTTTTTTGTAATAATTAATTCTTTTTATTGTGCATATATATCAAAATAATCATTCTATATTTGTGTAATTTCTCTTAACAATGTTTGGCTCCAGTGTTTGTCCAGAATTATATCAACTTTTATTTTCTATTAAGTTTCAATAGCAACTTATTGGTTTGCAACAAAAAGATTAAGTCATTAACACACACACACGCATATATATAAATTCTATATTTGTGTAATTTCTCTTAACATTATTTGGCTCCAGTGTTTGTCCAGAATTATATCAACTTTTATTTTTTATTAAGTTTCAATAGCAACTTATTGGTTTGCAACAATAACATTAAATCATTAACACACACATCCATATATATAAATTATATTATTAACCATGATCGTAAAACAATTAATCATTTATAATTTCTTTCGAGAATGCTATTCCTTGAATTTCATTTGTTATGAAATCGAATTTCATAACAAGGTTTATATGCAACTTTTTCTTTAAAACAAGTATCATTAAGAAATATGAGTCATATGATTCTTATTCTTTAAATAAAAAACTTAAGTCATAATTTACTTTTTTAACTTCTTATTTTGAAATGTACAAGATCTTTATATTCTTCAATTTGGAAGAATTTTGTTTCAAGTTCATATGAATTTTTTTTAGTAATTTCTTTAACTTGATGAATTACCTTGAATATATGTTCTTTCAATATGATATAAATCTATATACTTTATTGTATGTAATTATGCATAACCAATGCACTCAATTCATCTTTAATTTCTTAGTTTTGAAAACTTTTACTATTGCTTCATGTTCCCAAACCTTTAGATAACTTAGATTTGATTTTATTTCTTTCATAATTCATGAGAATAACCTTTTTTTTTTCTGAAATTTTATTTTAAGCGTGATATAATATCATTAATATTTTTACCTTATGATTTTATCTTGCTTAAGGAGAGTGAATCATTTGGGTTAATTCTCATATTTAGAAAATAGAAATGTTTATGTGCTTGACCAATATGTTTTTCGATGGCATCTCTCTGTGAGAGCTTAATCATGCGCAAATCAATCAAAACATCGTTACTAAGCTGAGATTTAGATTTGATAATTTTAAATACGAAATAAAAATGATATGAAAAAAAAGTATAAAAGCAATATAATTTAAAATTTTGGTAAAAATTATATATAGATTTGATAAAAAAAAACATTTTGTGTTGGGTACTGATACGAATTTTATTCTATAATTTTTTATATTTTACATATGTTTGACATGATAAAAATACAGTATAGATATACTCTATTTATATTCATTGGTTTTATTTTCATTATCTTTCTATTTTAAAAACTTAAATAACCAAATCAAAACAAACTTTTCATGTAGCTGATGAATTTATTAGAATCATCTTTTTTATTGATTGTAATTACAATTAAAAATTTATCATAATGAAATAATTTCATATATCATATATTAAACACATACATTTATATAAAAAAACCAAATTGATTAAATAAATCAACACAAAATTAAATTAAATTCACTTGCAATAAAACTTAAATTTGAAACTTAAAGATTTTAAAAGCTCATTCTTAGGATCGATTTAGATGAATGATGAGACTGATTTTGGTAAGATTGAAAATAGTGGTGAAGATGATATTTGTTACTATAACAATAAGATTGATTATGTAGCGATAATATTAAAATTAGTGGTAGAATATATATATATATATTTGGATGCAAATGTAGCGGTGATAATGAGTTAAATTATAATAAAAAAATAAAATGATCGTTAAAGATATTAAATTAAAATTTACATATAATAAAATTTATAAAATATATTTGATATTTATGATATTAATAAATAATTAAAAATATTAAAATTACTTTATATCAAATAATATTTTTATTAACAAATTGAGAAATATTAAAATTATTTTTATATCAAATAATAAGTTATTATTATATATTTAAAGATTATTTTTTGTATATATTATTTTTGTACAAAATAACAAAAAAAATAAAATAAAAACAAAGTTGAAAGCTAAATGACATTTTTATTCCTTCACTATTGTTTGAGGGGTAAAAAAGATAAAAAGAAAATAAAGTAAAGGCATTACAGGAAAGGATGTTGCGGTGGGGAAGAGAATTTTTCATTGGAGAGGGGATTGGCCGGTGAAAAAAAGGGGATATGGCGTGTTGAAACTCAACTCCTATTGTACTGATATTATTTAACAAATGTATGCATGATGCGTTTGGCACAATTTTTCATACAAAAAGTATCTCCACTGGACCCCTACTTGATTCCAAATGGAGCTTTAGAATTGAGATAAGGTTTGATTGGCCGGAGAATGATTGACCATTTTTCAATAAAAAAAATTGCAATTGGCATCTAGTATACAATTTAAATTATTAATATAAATTTTAAGAATATAATTAGATATATAAATTTAATCTCATAAATTAAAAATAATCATTTTTACTTTGAAAGAATTAAATCATCTTCTTTAGATATAAATCAAACATAATATAAGATAATTATTATTTTTTTCTATTAATATTTTTATGTATCAAACATAACTTAAAAGTGACTTAGTCGTATGTGTGCATGCCAAATTTAATTTCATTTGCACCTTTTACACATATAATGTATGTTTTGAAACTACAAAATGAAGATTTTGGGAGATGCTTCAATGGCAGCCTCAACATCCAATTCATGGCAAAGATCTCGAAACCCCTTCTCACGTTGAATTCTTTTCTTTCATGCAAGAAACGTAGAATGTGTGAAATTTTTTTCCCAAATCAAATGATTATTGGACTAATTTTTTGGCACATAACTCCTATATACATCTATTTATGCACGGTAGTTGTGCTAGTGTATAACAAATGAAAGATACATGCACTCCCACACATGCAAATGCATAATGCATTAGTACATAAATACTGAAGTAGTTTTTAGTTTATTTGTTTTGGAAGTGAATAATGTGATTGAATAACAGTGTCTATGGTGCAAGTTGGTAATATTCAATTCATCTCTCTTTCTGGTTCTAATGTCCACTCAAATTTGTCGAAATAGCGATAGTCTATACTGTTGCTGCAATTTAAAGTCATTCTCACTTCGTTATAGAGGTTATAAGATCTCTAATGTCTCTATGCTGTAAGGCTTTGAGAGAAAAAAGAAAAAAGTAGGAAAAAAATTACAGTGTGGGGTGAGGAGGGAAAGGAAAGAACCGCTGTAACTATTGTAGTTTGTTTGGATCTGTAATAATTTCATGAAATATCTTGTTCATGAAATATCCAGATACTTGTGTCTCAACTGTTCAATCCTATTGCATTTAAGGTTGATGTAAGTGCTACTCATTGGGAAAAAAATCTTGTTCCCGGTTGTTTCTGGTCATTTGTCACTTTATTTGCTGTCGTATCTCAGAGTAACCACTGTCAAACGTGGAAATGAAGTACCCCACTGATTAAAGTGTGTAAATTTGAATATTTTGAAGTTTTGCCATCATCTCTGTTTTTGGCTTTTTAAGTTTTCTAAACTACATGATTTGTTGTAATGTCTACATCATTTTGGTTGCTGACTTGCAGCTACTACAAATTTAGCAGATGATTCTGAAAAGACTAAAATGTCTGGTTTGACTAGCCAGCTTATTCCAAATTCATCTGGGGTGAGTTTATAATTGTTTTTTTGTAAATCATTAATGCAAGCATGTATGTTATGCCACATCATTATTGCCATTCTTTTTTTCATCTTTAAATTAAAAATATTTTATCTAGTAGACCTTTGAAGTTTACTGGGTAATTAGTGAACTGTGCTTGCATAGCTGTTTCAAGTTTCAACTATGTTTTAAGCCGCTGTGAAGAAACAATATATGGGATTTGGAGAAAATGAAGTAATTGATTTCTCTCTCTTTTTTTTTTTTTTAATGTACTCAAACGTTAGAAATTGGGAATAAATATGTGAATATTGCCTGCTTAGGAACTTCTTTAAAAAATGAATGAAAAATCTTACCTTTAGCTTATATTTTAGAAGTTTGTATTTTACAATTTCAAACTGCAGGTGGAATCTCTGGTCAGATATATATGCAATACAACTTCAATTGCAGAGTTTGAACTAAAAGTAAGCAGGTTTCAATTTCTTTTGCCGCAAATAGCTTGATAATGTTAATGGCTTTTCTACTTGAATTGTTTCTGTTTCGTATCCAAAGCAATTACAGATATTGTGGTTTTGAGTGGCTTTCTGTTTTGTCTCCATTTGTTAGCTTGATGGATTTCGGCTACACATATTGAGGGACTTGGAGGGAAAAAGAGAACATCCACCTGCGATCCCAAGTCCTCCTCCTGTCAGTGTCAGCACCAATAGAACTGTTGAAGCACCTGACTCAAATGGGGCTGTTTCTTCACCTTCTTTAGCTGTCACCAAACCACTATCTTCTTCAGGGAGAATCCAATCCTTACTTGATAAAGCTGCAGATGAAGGCTTGGTGATACTTAAGTCTCCCAAGGTGAGAATATGAAATTTAAATTCTTCTCTTGCTGTGAACTCATAGAAGTAAGATGATAAATTGTGCAGGTAGGTTTCTTCAGGAGATCAAGGACCAAAGGGGAAGCGTGCTCCACCATCGTGTAAAGAGGTAATACTTCAATGGATTATGGTAAGAGTATTTGCTTATTTTAGGGGCCCAAATAATAGATTGCTTTGATCACATTAGCAGAAAGAGATAATGTTTTTTTCCCATTTGGCCATAGCATTCAAAATGGTTTAACTGTTTTTCATCCTTTATCTTTTTTTTCCCAATGTGTTGTCTTCAAGCGACGAAACATAAATGAAACCATTGATTTGGAAACCATCGTTGGTTCCTTTGTACTCTCAAGTGTTGCTTTCGTTTCCATATGTTAGAGGTTCTGTTGAGAAATTCCGAGTTTGTTTTTGCGACAGGGGCAAATAGTGAAGGAAGGCCAGGTGCTTTGCTACATTGAACAACCAGGTGATGAAATTCCAACTTGTTAGGAAAATGGGGTCCAGTCCCATGTAAGTGGTTTTGGACCAAGTAAAGGCCATGGGCTTTGATCTTTTATTTTACACAGAGCCCTAGCTACTTAATAAAAAAGAGGTGGGGTTGTTTAAGGTGTGTGTCGACAACCAAGCAGAGAAAGAAGAAAAGCCAGGAAAAGCAGAGAGAGAAAAAGGAGAAGGGAGAGTTGGTTAAACGGAAGTCGATCCGTGGTCCGATTGAGTTGGAACCTTGTCAGGAGGTTTATGATTCAGAGTTATACATTCTGAACGGTGAAGATCGGGTTTGAAGCTCTCTAGGAACAAATCCAGGGTGTATTTGTTGAGTCACTTATTTGGTGAGATTTCTCCAATTGTTTCTCTAGTTGTTGATTAGCTCTAGTTTTAGCTAGAGAAGAACTTTGTATAACTATTATTTGATAGTGAAGATTTTTCTGGTGGCCCGTGGTTTTTCCCTCTACACTGGAGGGTTTTCCACGTAAATCTTGGTGTGCTTTATTTTTCATGCGCATTTGATTATTGATTGTTGTCTATTGCTTCTGTATTGTTGTGATTATTGCTTCAGACGCAACAAGTGGTATCAGAGCGAGAGTTATTTTGAGACATCGATACAGAAGCAACCCAGGATAGAAGTAAATTATGTTTGAGATCATGGAGGGTGATACAGGTTCCATGATAAAATTGACAGCATCAAATTATTCAATTTGGAAGCCTATGATGAAGGATCATCTATACTGCAAAGATTTGTATGAGCCAGTATTGGGTGATTCGGCTAAACCAGCAGATATGAAAGATGAAAGCTGGAAGAAGCTAGGTAGAAAGACGCTGGCTACAATCAGAAAATGGGTTGATATCAGCGTGTTCCATCATGTAGCGCAGGAATCAGATGCTCACATTGTTTGGGAAAAATTGGCAGCATTGTATGAGAGAAAAACAGGTATGAATAAAGTTATGCTTGTTAAGAAGATTGCAACTTTACAGTACAGGGATGGACGATCTGTTACAGAGCACTTGAGTGATTTTCAAGATATATTTAATCGGATGACTACTATGGAACTTAAGATGGATGATGAAATGAAGGCATTATTTCTTTTGGGTTCATTGCCAGACAGCTGGAATACTCTAGTTATGACTGTTCTTAATTTAGCTCCTGATTATAAAGTGACATTGGAGATGGTAAAGGACAGTATGCTTAATGAAGAAGCGAGGCGAAAAGATGTAGACCCTGGGAATCAAGCTCTGGTCACAGAAAATAGAGGTAGAAACATCGACAGAGGTCAGGACTCAAAAGGCCGTGGTAAGTCTAAACATAGATCCAAGTCTAGAGGTAAAATGAAGTGTTTCCATTGTGGTAAGGCGGGTCATATAAAACGAAATTGTAGAATCTTGAAGCAAGAGCGAAAAGATGAGAAAAGCAAGAGTTCAGATGATGGCAATGTTGCAGCAGTGAATTCAGATAGTGATTCAGTTACTTTGATTTGTACACATGGTGATTGTAATCATGTTAGTGATCCCGACATTGAGTGGATAGTTGACACAGGAGCGGCATATCATTGTGTTCCTAAGAGAGAGTTGTTTACAACTTACAAAGCAGGAGACTTTGGTTGTACCAAGATAGGAAACAAGAGTGTGTCGCAGATTGTTGGGATTGATGATATTGGTGTACAAACTAGTACAGGCTGCATGTTGACTTTAAGGGATGTCAGACACATTCCAGATATGAGAATGAACTTGCTTGCTATTAATGTCCTTGATAAGGAGGGATATGAAAGCCGACAAAAGAATGGACAGTGGAAGCTTCTCAAAGGATCTATGGTAGTTGCAAGGGGAAAACTATGCTGCACAATGTATAAGACATGGATGCAATTGAACGGTAACCAGGTAAATACCGTTGAAAATGATGCTTCAGCAAACTTGTGGCACAGGAGGCTGGCACACATGAGTGAAAAAGGGTTACAGGTTTTGGCAAGGCACTCTCTCATTCCCTTGACCAAAGGTATGTCTCTCGATTCATGTGATTATTGTTTGTTTGGTAAGCATCATAGAGTTTCTTTTCGTAAAAGTTCTCAGAGAAAAGAAAATAGATTGGAATTAATTTATTCTGACGTATGTGGTCCCATTGAGGTTGAGTCATTAGGTGGTAGCAGATATTTTGTTACTTTTATTGATGATGCTTCACGTAAAACTTGGGTGTATATGTTGAAATACAAAAGTCAGGTACTGCAGTATTTTCAAAAATTTCATGCCATGGTTGAAAGGATGACAGGGTTACCCTTGAAGTGTATTCGAACTGATAATGGTGGGGAATACACATCTAAAGGCTTTGAAGAGTATTGCTTAAAGCATGGGATCAGGCATGAGAGGACAGAACCTGGAACACCGCAGCATAATGGTATAGCTGAAAGAATGAATCGTACCATTGTGGAAAAAGTCAGATGTATATTGAGGATGGCAAAATTACCAAAGCCATTCTGGGGTGAAGCAGTCAACACAGCTTGTTATTTACTTAACAGGTCACCATCAGTTTCTTTGGGCTTTGACATTCCAGAAAGAGTGTGGACAGGGAAAGATGCTTCATACTCTCACTTGAAAGTTTTTGGGTGTAAAGCATTCATGCATGTACCAAAAGAGCAGAGGTCAAAGTTTGATAGTAAAGCTACACAGTGTGTGTTTGTAGGATATGGTGATGAGAAATTTGGCTACAGGGTATGGGATCCAGTAAAGAGAAAGACAGTCAGAAGCAGAGATGTGGTCTTTCATGAAAAAGAAACCATAGCAGACCTTGAGAAAAATGAGAAGACTACACGAGTTACTGTTGAATGTGATGTTTCAACATCGACAGGGATTTCACAAGAAAGAGCCACAGATGGTGAAAATAAGCCAGAAACAGAACTTGGGGATATGGATGAGCCAGCCATAGTTGGTGATGAGCCAGATGCTATTAGTTTTGAGCAGGGGGAGCAATCCTCTCTACCTGAGAGTGTTGAGCAGGGGGAGCTACCTTCAGCATCAAGTGATGTAGAGTCTCAGCTCAGGAGATCTACTAGAGAGCGCAGGCCATCTACCAGGTATCCAAGTTCAGATTTTATTTTAGTTACCAGTGAAGGGGAGCCAGAAAGCTTTCAAGATGTGCAGGCTACTCCGGATAGAGAGCACTGGTTAAAAGCAATGAAAGAAGAGATGGAGTCATTGCGAAAGAATGGTACTTATGATCTTGTTAAACTTCCAATAGGGAAGAGGCCATTAAAGAATAAATGGGTGTTCAAGTTGAAAAAAGATGGTGACAAACTAGTGAGGTACAAAGCTCGATTGGTAGTAAAAGGTTTTTCTCAAAAACCAGGCATCGATTTTGATGAGATTTTTGCTCCAGTTGTAAAAATGAGTTCTATTCGAGTGGTACTGGGATTGACAGCTAGTTTGAATCTTGAACTTGAGCAACTTGATGTTAAAACTGCATTTTTGCATGGTGATTTGCAGGAGGACATTTATATGAATCAGCCTGAGGGTTTTGAAGTGAAAGGGAAAGAGCACTTAGTTTGCAAATTGAAGAAAAGCTTGTATGGCTTGAAATAAGCTCCGCGACAGTGGTACAAAAAGTTTGATTCTTTTATGGTGAGTCATAGCTATAAAAGAACAGCAGCGGATTCTTGTGTGTATATTAAACAATTCTCTAATGGTAACTTCATTATCCTATTATTATATGTTGATGATATGTTGATTGTAGGACAAGATGCTAGTATGGTTTGCAGGTTGAAAGAACAATTGTCTAAGTCTTTTGATATGAAAGATTTAGGTCCAGCAAAGCAGATTCTTGGTATGGACATTATCCGGGATAGGAGAGCTAGAAAGCTGTGGTTGTCACAGGAAAAGTATGTTGAATGAGTGCTTGGTAGATTCAACATGCAACATGCTAAATCAGTTAGCAGTTCACTTGCCAACCATTTTCACCTAAGTAAGAAATCTTGTCCAGTGTCTAAGGAAGAGCAACTAGCTATGTCTAGTATTCCTTATTCTTCTGCAGTCGGTTCTTTAATGTATCTTATGGTTTGTACAAGGCCTGACATTGCTCATGCAGTTGGTGTAGTGAGCAGATTTCTTTCTTATCCAGGAAAGGTTCACTGGGAAGCAGTGAAATGGATTTTTAGATATTTGAGGGGTACCTCAAAAATGTGCTTGACTTATGGAGTTTCACAACCAGTTCTAGAAGGGTTTACTGATGCTGACATGGCAGGCGATCTTGATGGTAGAAAATCTACTTTAGGGTATTTGTTCACTTTTGCAGGAGGAGCTGTATCTTGGCAGTCTAAGTTACAGAAGTGTGTTGCTTTGTCAAGTACAGAGGCTGAGTATATTGCAGCAACTGAAGCATGTAAAGAAATGCTTTGGATGAAACGTTTTCTTCTTGAATTAGGGTTGAATCAGAAAGAGTATGTGGTATTTTGTGATAGCCAGAGTGCTTTAGATTTGAGTAAGAATACCATGTACCATGCTAGAACAAAGCACATTGATGTTAGATATCATTGGTTACGTTCAGTGATTGAAGAACAGCAGATGCTATTGAAGAAAGTCCATACTGATAAAAATGTGGCAGATATGTTGACTAAGATACTTCCCAGGGAAAAGCTTGAGCTTTGCAGTAACTTGGCCGGAATGAGTTCCCTAGCCAAGGTAAGTTCCAAATGAAATTGCTATGGTGATGAATCTCCTTCTAATGGGACTGGAAGGGGAGATTGTTAGGAAAATGGGGTCCAGTCTCATGTAAGTGGTTTTGGACCAAGTAAAGGCCATGGGCCTTGATCTTTTATTTTACACAGAGCCCTAGCTACTTAATAAAAAAGAGGTGGGGTTGTTTAAGGTGTGTGTCGACAACCAAGCAGAGAAAGAAGAAAAGCCAAGAAAAGCAGAGAGAGAAAAAAGAGAAGGGAGAGTTGGTTAAACGGAAGTCGATCCGTGGTCCGATTGAGTTGGAACCTTGTCAAGAGGTTTATGATTCAGAGTTATACATTCTGAACGGTGAAGATCGGGTTTGAAGCTCTCTAGGAATAAATTCAGGGTGTATTTGTTGAGTCACTTATTTGGTGAGATTTCTCCAATTGTTTCTCTAGTTGTTGATTAGCTCTAGTTTTAGCTAGAGAAGAACTTTGTATAACTATTATTTGATAGTGAAGATTTTTCTGGTGGTCCGTGGTTTTTCCCTCTACACTGGAGGGTTTTCCATGTAAATCTTGGTGTGCTTTATTTTTCCTGCGCATTTGATTATTGATTGTTGTCTATTGCTTCTGTATTGTTGTGATTATTGCTTCAGGCACAACATAACTGAGGTATAAATCTTGACTTGATGGGAATTACCATGTGTTTACTTTTATATGTTGACTGATGAAGGGTTGATTTCACCCTACGTGTCTTGCTATTTACTTTTCATGCATGGTTATGTTTATATGATCAATGAATCTTGGATTTGTTTCTAATTCTGATCATTCTTTCACAAGTCGAATGTGTCCGGGGAGGTCATAAAAATTCTAAGAGAGGATGGTGGTATGTGTTGTCAATTTTCAGTACATTTCAGTCTCATCTCGTCATCTATTCTTACTTGTTATGCTTGCATGACAGATCCCGTAGGATATGGTGATGCTCTTTTCGCACTACTCCCTTCTTTTTCGGGTATAAGGAAGCTCAAGTAGATGATTTAGTTAATTTGATTGCTATCCCATCATGGTGCTTAATGGAATGAATACAGCATGCCTCTAGCTAGCTCTAGCATTCCTCCAGTGGTACAGGAGGATTTACTTAAAAAAAGCTCGATCAAAACAAAATTTTCATGTGATCGTTGAGTTTAGTAGTTGGGGAAACTATTTCTTTATTGGTTGTAATTAAAATTAAAAATTATTATCATAATCAAAAAATTTTATGTATCTCATATCACATACATACATTTATGAAAAAATTAATAAACATTAATTAAATAAATTTTCGTGCATGATGTATGCCTTAATATACATTGCACATTCATTTGCTTTTACGTATTTGATTGTGCAATCTATATTTCTTTACCAGATGATGTTGTACCGTTGTATAATTATATTTTTCTTTTAGAATTTTTATTGAAACTACTGTGATATTGAATCTTTTCATAATAGGGATGGAAGGGGAGATTGTTAAGAATATATCGGATCCAGTCCCATGCAATTATTTTAGCTAATCAAAGGTCATGGGTTTTTGACTTTTAACCTAAAATAAAGCCTTTAACAATAAAAGAGGGGGCTGTGTTTTTGGCGTAAAATGACTAAGTGTGGCACCAAATAGAAAGAAAAAAAAACTAGAAAAATAGAAAGAAAAGGGGGAAGGGAGAGTCGGTTGAATGGAAGTCGATCCGTAATCCAATTAAGCTAAAATTTTGTCAGTAAGTTGATGATTCAGAGTTCTTCATTCTAAACAATGAAGATTAGATTTAAAACTCTATAAGAACAAAACTATGATGTATTTGTTAAGTCACCTAGTTAGTGAGATTTTTTTAATTGTCTCTTTAGTTATTGATTAGCTTTAGTTTTAATTAGATGAGAACTTTATATATCCATTATTTGATAGTAAAGATGTTTTTAGTGGTCTGTGATTTTTTGCCTTTACACTAAGAAGTTTTTCACGTAAATCTTTGTATGCTTTATTTTTCTTGCGTTATTAGATTAGTGATTGTTGTCTATTACTATGGGTTTGTTGTGATATATTGCTTTCGCGTTGTTATGTTTGTTACTTTAGGTCTAACAAAATCAACAACATGCTCCTCAACCATCCTAGCAATGTTGATTCTGTGATTTGGGCAATGGTTTCTAAGGAACTAAAACCTGAAAAGATTCAGGAAGAGATTGGGGAAAAGATAGGATATTATGAAGATAGGTGGAGAAATAAAAGTTTTGAGCAAAAGGCTATAGACATATACAAAGTTTTAAGTACTAGGAAATTTGTTTTGTTTTGGATGATTTATGGGACCGAATTGATCTAACAAAAATTGAAGTTCTTATCCTACACCAACAAAATAACTCCAAGGTAATCTTCACTACACGTTCCCAAAAAGTGTGTGGTCTGATGGAAACCCATAAAAGTTTCTAAGTTGAGTGTTCGCCACCATCTTTTGATTGGCATTTGTTTCAAAAGAAGATTGGAAATGATACTTTCAAACTACATCCAAATATTCCCATGCTAGCGAAAATTATGGCTAAAGAGTTGCTGGTTTGCCACTAGCACTTATCACTATTAGTCGAGCCGGAACCTACAAGAAGACACCACAAGAATGGATTCAAGTAATTGAGATTTTAAGAAAATGTGCCTCAAAATTTTCAAGTATGGGGGATAAGGTTTTTCCTCTTTTGAAGTTCAATTTTGATCATTTACCTAATGAGAAAGTGAGATCTTGCTTCTTATATTGTACTTTGTTTCGAGAAGAATTTGTCATTCGCAAAACTGATTTAATAGATTATTGAATTTGTGAGGGACTTTTAGATGAATGTAATGACAGAAATGGAGCTCAAAACCAAAGGTTTGACATTATTGAGACACTTGTGTATGTATGTTTATTGGAAGAAGGTCATTATGTGAAAATGCATGATGTGATTCGTGATATGGCTCTGTGGATAGCCAATGAGTGCAATAATTTTGAGGAAGGTGTTTTGGTGCAAGCAGTTGTTCAATTAATCGAAAAAACAAAAATAAGAAAATGGGAAGCAGTAAGAAGGATATCACTGATGGTAAATTGTCTTGAGAGTTTAATCGAAACACCTTCATGTCCCAACCTACTAATCTTGTTTCTCAATGAAAAACATCGAAGACAATCACTAATGACTTCTTCCAATCTATGCCTAATCTAAGAATGCTAGACCTGTCCTATAACAGTGGCATAACTGAAATGGCCCAGGGAATTTAAAAACTTGTTTCGCTACAATATCTCAATCTATCTAAGACAAGTATAAGACAGTTGCCAAAAAAGCTCAAATCCCTGCAAAAGATAAAATATTTGAAATTGGATGATACATTTGTATTAAATACAATTCCATGCCAACTGATATCCAGCTTTCCATTCTTACAAGTGTTGAGAATGCGTAATTGCAGTTCTTCTGATATGATTATGCAAGGTAATATTTTATCAAAGGAAAATGAGTGCTTGGTAAAGGAATTGTAGTGTTTGAAACAATTGAGTATGTTGAGTCTCACAGTAAAGAGTGCTTCTGCACTTGAAAGACTTTTAAGCTCTCACAAGTTCATGAGCTGCACTTAAAACCTATGCCTCTAGTTTTTAAGTGGTTCAAATATTTTAAATATTTCATGTTTAGCAGATATGAAATAGCTCAATATGCTAGATATCTCAGACTGTAAGAGCTTAGAAGAGCTGAACATGGTTGTAAGAACCAACTAAAAAATTAACATCTGTTGATTTCCACAGCTCTATGATCCTGAAAGAGAGATGGTTCAATGGCCTTCAAAGAGTAAGTGTAGACAACTGTATGCAATTGGGGGATTTGACATGGCTTATGCTTGCCCCAAACCTTGCTAGTCTTTGCATATCAAGATGCTCCCAAATCAAAGAAATAATCAGCACAGCCAAATGTGCAGGACTTCTAAAAAAAGTAGGGAAATATTAAGCCATTTGAAAAGCTTGAAGTTTTTCATTTGTCTTACCTACCAGAACTAAAATGCATCTACTAGAAACCCTTTTTATTTTTAAGTCTCAAGAAAATCTCCATATTTGGGTGTCCAAAACTGAAAAAGCTTCCGGTCAATGCAAAGAATGCTGAAGGATATGGCATTGCCATTCATGGATGGGAATTCTGGTGGAAAGAATTAGAATGGGAGGATGAGGCAATTAGGAATGCTTTTGCTCCTTGTTTCAAATCTAGGCCCCTGAACATCTCCCCACAGTGACTTACAAGTGCAAAGAACTACAATATCAAGAACAGCTTCGAATCGCAGATGATTGCTTTTTTTCATCATGGATTACTTTTTCTTGATAATGAAAAATCTGCATGTTTGTTGCATCATTCTCCTTTTTCTTCTTTTGGTAAGAGAATCATACCTTTAATGAACTTACAGAGCTTGAATTTGTGCTGTAATAAACCATATGACTGGAGATTTTCTATGCTCATGCAACTTTATTCATCATCAAGTCATGCAGGGCTTGAAATTTAATCTTTAAGATAGATTAGAAAGTAGTAAAAAAAAATACTTATAGTCAAGGTCTAATCTTTAACTTTCATGGACTGATATCTATCTCTTTTGTGCAAGGAATACACACACAAATATCAAAGTGAAAAATACATACCTGTGCTGTGGTATGATTGTCCACACCATGAAACTAAAATGTGACTTGTTAAAACATACTTAAAGTCTTGAACACAGCATAAATTCTACATTCCATGTTAGGAGAAACAATACAAATTATTATCTGCATGCTTATTTTAAAAATGCAACAGGTACTCTTACTAGGAAGCTTCTATAATGCGATAACCAAAAAAATAAAGACAACAACCAACAACCTTAATCAATGTGTTATAAACCAACCAACATTGTCTATCTCTGATGTTGCACAATCCTTTTTTTTTTTTAGCAAACCACAATCTCCTTTTCATTTAACAACTTAAGAACCTAATACCATCTCAAGCTCAATTCATTTATCAATTAAAGGGCAATCACCAATAAATTAATGCATAAACTCAGTCTACCAGAGTCAATCAACCAGGCTCAGATACTTAAAATCTGACATATCAGTTGTTTTACGTACTTTTCAAGCTAATTAGAAATTTATTATCATGTTTCAAAACCTAGTTGCCAATTCTTTAGCTAACTTTCAAGTTAAGGTTTGATAGAGCATGCTACAAATCCTAGGTGATTGGTAGAAGAAGTATAAGCATTTACTGTGGGTGGTGATTCACTCCGAACTACTTTTTTTGATTAATTTAAGCTCAGAGCTTGCTAATTTGCTTGCTGTCTTCAAATAGAAGATGTCTATAAATGAAAGTTGAACTCACAACGTGCTTCAAAGACAAATTTTAAGTGGCATTTTGTACAATGAACTGATCATATCCAACCAACAGACCACATAAAAATTTTAGAACAATTCACTAAGAAGTCTTGCTTATACGACGAGCTGAATGATCCAAGTTTTTCCTTTTTCAATATTTTACTGGAGCTACAAGCAACTATATTAAGCATTAACAATGTGCCAAAACTTATTAACATAGGGACCAAGCTATGTCAAGTTGGTGTTGTAGTAATCTCATGTTGATGGACTAATAAAATTATTTTGATCCAGATTAAATTTGGTTAATTCAAATCAATGACTAACTATTAGGATGCTATATTATGATATATCCAATCAAGTAGTATGATTTTAATTAAAGTATGACCTAAGTTATTTTTGTATATACTCATAATGGGATAGGGTGAGATTTGCTAACAATGGATTCCTGCTCTCCTCCTTATATAGTGGTTCTCTGGCCCATTAAGGGAAACTAATTTCAATTCAAGAAAGGAAATAGAGAAAAAGTCTCTCTGACAACCAAAAAATACAGCTCCCCCCTTCAATGCATTGCCAACCACCATGAAGCCAGCAACCACCGGGCGAGTTAGGCGGCATTGACGAAGTCACCTCCCTCTAGTAGCGACTCGGGCACTTTCAGTTCAATGGGTTTCAACTAAACCCACTTAGAGGTTAGTGTTTATATTTCTGTTTTAGCTTAAATTAGTTGACTTGTTAAGTATAGATTAGTTCAACAGTTAGTGCCCATTAGCAGAAGACTTTTGACTATATCTTTTCCAAGATAATTTTTTTCCCCCAAAAAGATGGTTGGTAAACAAGATCTCTTATATATAACTCTTAAAAAATAAAAGATCTCTTGTATATATATGTATCATGATCAATTGAGCACTCTTGAGGACCATGACGGCATGGCCTCAATAAAAATATTATCCTTTGATCATGCATTTTTTTTAGATTGTTACAAATATTACATTCATATAATGGATTAAATAATCAACTACTATATTATAATTAAATTATAATTACAAAATAATCAGCTAACAAATTAAAATATAATTAAATAACCAAATCCACACATAATAAAATTTAAATTTAAGCCTTCATTCATAAAACTAAAAAGAAGTAAAGGGTAAAATATGTTAGGTTTCATTTAGGTTGAGATTTTTCCAAATTCTTCTATATGATCCAGAATTTCATATTCTCTCCCAACAACAAAATAAACATATCTTGTATCTTCTTCAAATCTTTACTATAGTCAATTAAGGTAATGTTTGGTATATAAGATGATGATAGGATATGATGATAATTATATTATGTTATATTTAGTTTGTATTTAAAGAAAATAATAAAATTGTACAGAGGATTAATCATTCTTTTGATAAAATTACAAGCAGGATTAATCATCCAATTATATTTTTAAAAATTATATTAATAATTTAAATTGTATAAATTAAAAAAAAAAATAATTTTGATCAATAAATAAAATTATCATATTTTAATCATTACACATAATAAACATAAAATAAGATAATATTATTTAATATAATCTTACCATATATAATTTTATTCTATCCAATTCATATTCTCGTAAACCAAACATTCTATAAAGACTTAAAATTAAAATAGTATCCTTTTTAGAGTTAACTACCCTTATAAATATATTTCCCATAATTATTTATATTTAGATTTTTTGCTACATTTTATGGATGGATGTCCAGTTATAAAGTGACCTTTTTAATATGGTGATAGCCTTTTAATCTAGCACGCAAAAGGATTTTTGTGAATTAAGGTCAGACCATTAATGTTACAAAAATTAATTACTATCTTAATCACAATTTAGATCCACCTATTAATCTGAATTATACTAGATAGAAAAATAATCAACAAAATATAAATAATTATATTATAATTTTGCATGATTAAATTTATAGTATAAACTTTTACAATTAGTTAAATATTTTAATTCATAATTTAACCCAATCCCCTTTACAGAAAATAATTTTGTTGAAAAATTTGGAAATATTGATTGAGTTTTCTTCCCAAACCAAGGTACTTAGATATCTTATTTCTTTAAGTGGGATACTTTTAAACTTTATTCTTAAAAACAGATAGTATCATACAATTTAATTCCATGTCAACATGAAATTCCACATCACTTTCTTTTTTAATCTTCTTTCCCTTTCTTCATTGTAACTAATCGTCTCTTTAAAAATGCAGAAAGCTTATCAAATAGAAGACAATCATTGCAACACTGTAACATTCCCTAACAGCAAGTATAAACTTACCTTGCTATTTGATACTATTTATCAAAACCAAAAACCATTAATTGAAAAGGTGCGGGTTTTGAGGCCAAGCATAGAATGTTCCTAGATTCTTGAGGGCACCAAAAAATTTTGAGCACCTTTGGGAGTAGATCTAGAGAATATTGGAGTTTCAATCCACCTCCAAATAATCTCTCTTTTTTGTGCCAACAAAAAAGTATTCATCTATTTCTTTTTTTTTTTAAATAAATATTCAAATCTTTATCTTTTGGGCAAAAATATTTTAAATGATCGATTCCGAAAATATAAAATCATTGCACCATGATTATTCACTTCACACTAAATAAATGCTCTTCAAATTTTATTTTATATTTTTAAAAATTTTTTTATTTCTTCATTGTTTTATATCTTTTGGTTTTGATTTTAGATTTTTCCCTTCTCTCTTTCTTTCTTTACCTAATTTGCTATCGTGTTGGTCTATATTCCATGGAATCTCTCCCTTTTATTTTTTCCTCATGCTTTCTTCACCAACCTTGCTGCTAAATTCAGTTCCAATTTTAGAGAGCTAAGGTTCTGAAGTATTGTCAGTACAATGATATACTTTCATTGGGTTATTAGCTAACAAAATTCGTAAACAAAAAAGTTTCTTTTAGACATTTCATTGAACACCCTTTAAACATCAATAGTTTATTTTTAGTAAATAAAAATGCATGAATATTTAATTCAAATGAAAAGAAGATAAAGAGAGGACGATCTAATGAAGGAAAAAAGAAGAGAAGATGAGGCCTTTTCAAGATATGTGTGTTTTAGAATTTTTTTATTGAGTTAAAACTAATTAAATAATTTATCATTTATTTTATTTTTATATAATTTATCATATATCTCAGACGTGGATTCCAAGTATACAAAGTATCTTATTTTAAGAATTAAGTTTAAAACTATTCTAATTTGATAAATAAGATTATAGGGTGCCTTATCATGAGAAAAAACTCCAATCCCCTTTACAGAAAATAATTTTGTTGAAAACTTGGAAATATTGACTGAGTTGCGTTAGTATGACTTTTTCTTAACCAAATCTTCAAGATTTCTTTATCCTTCTCTCTCTTTATATATAAAGATTTATTTATATTTTACAACGAATTGGAATTTATAGAAGGAAAGCTTTTAGTTTCATTAACGAGAGAAAAGAGAAAAACATCTAGCTGTCATCTACCATGGCTGGTTTGCAAAGATCTATAGTGTCCTTTAGGAGGCAAGAATCTTCAGGGCTTATTTGGGATGACAGGTTTTTTTCAGAGGAGATAAACCAAGTAAAACAAGAACAACAAGAAGAAAAACAAAGCAACTACAGCAAGAAGAACAAGGATAGCTGCAAGACAATAACCAAGAAAAGATTGATGTTATTAAAGATGTTAAGCCGATTAGAAACATTGGACCAATCAATACCATTGAAAGAAGCCAATCTAACGGTCAAAGACGAGGTTACCGTACTGGTAAGGTATCCGCTGCTATTGAGCCACCTTCTCCAAAGGTTTCAACTTGTGGTTTTTGCAGTGCTTTCGGGAAACAAACCAAGAATCATATTCATAGGAAAAGGCCTGGTAAGCGTAGATCAAGATAGGTTTTTGTCTGTTCTTTTCCTCGTATTTTCCTGTGACCGGAGGTAGGAATTCCGGTGAACTTAGGGGGTTTATGTTTAAGTTTAAGTCCATCTCAATGAACTGAGATGTGGGACTTATAGAAAAAAAAAGATTATTCTTTTAAAGTTTAAAGTTTTTTTTTTAAAACAGATGGATGTCTTCTTTTTTTTTTTGGGGGGGGGGGGGTGTTTAAAGTTTAAAGTTTTGATTTTTGATTTTTTTTAATTCTGATAATGTTTCTTGTATCTGTTTCATTCAGATTTGTGGTTTGGGTGGAAGTAATTAAATTAATCTGCAAATGTTTTATTTGGTTTTTCTTGAGACAATTTTCACATGTACGAAAGGCAAAATCTTGATTCCACACTCTTTTCTCTTCCTTTCTCATTGTAAGGCACCTTTGGCATCTTGGGTTTGATTTGATTTACTTTTATTTTTGTGTTTTCCCGAATAAGAACAAAAGCTTTTTTTTTTTTGTTATTCTTTTTTCCTTTGGATTCCTCAAGATTCTTTTCCAGTAGGTTTCAAAAATTTCTGGGGTGTTCGGGAGCTCTATGTCTCATTTTGTGGGAAAAGGGTAAGTTTACATGAGAATCTCTCCCCTGTTCCGTTCTGTTATTCTTCGGCAGAAAATTTCAGGAATTCAGGGGATCATCAAACAGGGGAGAGTGGACCCTTGCCCCCAATTTGCTCTTAATTCTTTTACATGCATTAAAGTTACTTCTTAGCATCTCAGGTCAAGCATTTATGACAAATGGATAGAGGAGCACTATCAACTTTTTTATTTGTATATACATAGTCTTTTTAAATTTCTAATGCTTTATTTTTTCAATGGAAATTAATAAATAGAAGAAAATTTATAATTATAATTCAATATTACATTTATATATAAGAAATCATTAAATAAACAACTAATAAATTAAAATATTATTAAATAAATTCAATATAAAATTGAACGAAACTTATATATAATGAAACTTGAACTTAAGATTTCAAGATTCTAAAACCTAATTTTTGCCATTAACTCACTAAGCCAGAACATTAATAAAAACATTTATAAACTACAAATAATATTTAAAATTGATGAAAAATCATCAATTTTGGAATTAGTCAAT
Source organism: Durio zibethinus (assembly GCF_002303985.1). The sequence goes on along the minus strand of NW_019168037.1, from coordinate 8,490,457 downwards.
TAAATAAGCATAATATGAAGATAAATTAAATCATAAAAAAATTAAAATTAACACATTAAATAAACAAAAAAATTATAGAGTATAAAATTATATTCAAAATAAGAAGAAAAATAATAATGAAAGCCTAAACACAAAGTTCAAAAGGAAATCTTCAAACATCCAAAAATGGTCCCAAAATTTAATTCTCAATATTTCTCGAAATACTACTCTTAAATATTGATAAATTCTCTGTGTTTTTGTTATGTCACCACTACACCACTTAAGTTGCTAACTTTCATTTTATGATAATGATAGATGATTGCAATAGTGGCCATGCACTTGTGCGAAATCAAGTGGTAAAACAAGTGAAATGGGATTTTAATAAAGATCTTAAGTTGTTTAGAGTGAAATAATCATAATTAATCTATGAATTTAATTGATTCATATAATCACTTTCAAAAAATAATATTCAACATATTTAAAATTCAAATTTAAACTCTTCTAATTTTATCTTTTATTTATAAATTTACAGTTTTTTTTTAAATAAACAAACGAACATAAAAAAAAATCCTGAATTGTAGTTATTTGGCTGCATTCTAGTGGTAATCATGGGACCAGGATTGGGTAGAAAGCTAAAGATATTGTCCTTGTACGGAAGGAGATAATGGCAACGATAAAATGTCTTTGCAGCCATGTATATTTAGCCTATAATGCCGGCCATGAGCAAAAGGCAATGGCTCTAGTACTTTTAATTAATAATATAATTAGTTCCGCAGCATGTGAAAATATGATCAAGTTACATTATGGAAAGTAAATTTTCAATAAACTTTACATACAAAAATACAAACCATGAATTTAGGGGAAAGAGCATTCAACTGCAATGAATGAAAAATTCAGACCCAACTGTTTAAAATGCCGTTAAATGAATAGACTTCGCATTCTATTCAAAGAACTCCAATGCTTTCAACTCGAACGAGAGGTCTTACCAAATAACAAATCTAGTACTTTGAAGTTTCATAGACTAGGTTTTATATATGCCTCATTTGTTGTGCATCATCCTTCGACTGGATTTGTTTGTAAACATATGAGATAGGGGGCACCAAGCTTCAGCTAGAGGCATCTCCAAGTTTTGAACAGTTTTGAAAGTTATAGGAACCATCTTAGAGCGTTCCACCCGAATGATCACACTGATCATGCTGCAAAATGCGTGCCTACCGGCCTGAAGCATGTACTTTGATAGGCTGGCCATCACGATCCAAACCAGATGTCGCTCCACAACTGCTCTGAATCCATCGATACTGGAAGATGACAGTAACGATGAGAGATTACAACCACAGTTAATTTAAATCTGTGTAACCACCATGTCAAGGTTCTACCAGAAATTTTAAAAATGTCACCAACTCTTTTATGAACCTATCAAATTGGTATGAACCATGAAGCAACATCCATGTAATTGTCATTGATGAAATCAAAATTTACAAAAGGAACAACGTAATAAATGTCACTGATTATTGAGATACTAGGCATTAGTAACAGACAGGTTGACAGAAGCAATAGCATTACTAAAAATTATGGACTTTTGGAATTCGTTTTTTCCATCTTACCTCAAACAACCTTCAGAAAGACAGTTCCCTAATTAGCCTTGAGGATTTGAAGAAGAGTTACCAGGTCAAACAGTGTAATTTTACGGTTTAAGTGGAGTTTTTTTAAGCTAAATGGTTTAAGGGTAATAGCCGAATTGGTCACTGTTTACTCATTATTGGATTTTGACATTCGGCCGGAATTTGAGCTTGACTTGAGTTTGTCTTGGGTTTCATTTGAACTTTTCTCTATCCAAGTTAATCTCTTTAGAACTTGAGGTTGCAATTATTGATATAGCTAAAAACCTCATCTTTTTTTTTTACGCCATGTTTAGATATAAATAAAGGAAAAGAAAGAAAAAGAAAGGAAAGAAAAATTTTTTAAAAGATAAAAAAGAATGCGTGTATCTCATGTTTAGATAGTTAAAATTAATAAAAAAAAATTTTAACAATCATTATTTTGATAAATAGTGAAAAGGAAAAGAAATAATTCATTATAATATTCTTTCTAATTATAACTTTTTTTTATAAAATAACATATAATATACAAATATATCTTTATATTACCTAGTTTGTATAAACAAATCTTTTTAAACAAAATTGAGTATGTTTAATATAGTAAGATGTATTAACTTATTTATTCTAACAATAATTTAGCTTGTTTTATTGTTAAAACTTGAAAATCACAAAATATTTATAAATTATGATCTTATATAAAATACTTATAAAAAAATTATTTTTGTAATAAATGTCAGTTATATGATCAAATCTAATGTTATAATAAAAATATGAATATAATAGTCTTTTTATAAAAATAAAAATTTTTCAACTTTTCTTTCCATAGCTTTTCCTCCAAATTTGGATATTAAAAAAGTAAGGATTATAAGAGAAACCAAAAGTTATTAAGTTTTTATTTTTTTTTCTTTAAATTAAAAATTTATTCAAACAAAAAGAAGAGTTTTTTTGTTTTTGTTATTTTCCTTTCCTTTCCTTCCCCTCTCGTTAATTCAAACATAAAGTAGGTAGAAAGTAAGGTAATGTTAGGTAGAAAGTAAGGATTCCAAAGTCACGTTATAAATCCATTTGGATTTTTATGATAAAAAATATTTTGATTTTGATAGTACGATCGTATTTTAAGGCTTTATATGAATTTAATCCTCTTTACAAATAATTTTAAGAGTATATTCTTTCATGTCAATTGATACATTTATTATTTATTTTGGAAGTGCTTTTCATAATGAATAATCTTTAATTGACAAGAAAATGAAATTCATCTCCTTATTAACAGAATTAATCTTAAATTACAACATAATTTCACTTTCTGTGTATAAAATAATTTTTTATAATAAATTATATAAAAAAGTAAGAAGCTTGCTACGTATAGAAATGTTAGAATAAAAGGAAGTCTTTCTTTTTTTTCATTTGAAGCCGAAATGTTTCTCTGAAATTGTGCTAGAGTTTGACTTGAGGAAGGTTTTTCTGGATACGGATTTGAGGAAGCTTATGAAAGGGATGAAAGGATGCATCAGTATTAAGCAAAAAGATGTAAGATTTGACATTTCTTTGAAGATCATTTTGATAGAGATTTGTCTAAACTTCATGTGTGTTTTTAATAGGAGGGTAAATTATGGTAATTGTTGATTTAACAAGGATGATGCGTTTCATAAAAAAAAAATTAAAAAAATAAAAAAAGGTGGGGTTGGCAGTGATGTTTGGTGTTAATGATTGTTGTAGGTAAATAGAATTTGTAAAACTGAAACAAATATCCGATGCAAACTCTATTAGTTTGATTCTTTTTAAATATTACATTCATCATGATGAATAATGACAATGATGAATAATGACAGATCCATATTTACAAATAAAATATTCAATTATCTACGAATATTTTAAAGACTAAAAAATTTAGAAAATTCAAATATCCTCAAAAAATTTTTTGAACATATTTTTAATCGGTAAAATTAATAAATCTATCAATAATTTTTATATCATGGATATCTTGAAAAAGAAATTCTGAATTGAAGATGAATATGACTATGTGAGTGTATCCACCATTGACGTAAGCCCAAGGTGGGAACATGGTGGTACCATTTCACAAAAAAAAGTATGATAGTTGGGACTCGGTCGAGTATCAAGGCTAGGAAGAGTTAGGTTGGAAACTTGAGGCAAATTAATTAGGATGATCAGAATATTATAATATTTTAAAAACGCATCTGACTTTCAAATTTATACTATATTTCTTTTGGTAAAACAGGTATGATCTCTAACAATTATTATATGTAAATAATCTATAGAAACACAAGTTCATATTTTGTCCTTAGATCTCTAACAATGGTGCCTTGAAAGGGCACCTTGGGGCTTCAACCTGCTGGGTCATTGCTTAAGCCGTAATTTTCATTTGAATTTGACTACCTAAATGCGTGTCGAAAAATTACAAGTTAGGCCTTTCTTCAAAGACAAAAAAGATGGTCAGGGTAGGCAGTAATACTTCCCAGTCTTGTTATTCCAACCCTTAATTGCTAGAATTAGTCTCTTGTAGTTTTCTCTTTAGAATAAGATAAATAAAAATTAAAAAAATGAAAAGGATAAAAATGAAAAATAAAAGGAAGCCAAATTGAGGTGTCACATAAATACTTCCATTTAGATATGATAATAAGTTAAGTCGGGACGAGTTAAAGTTCATCTTTTGATTGACTTGATTTTTTAATAATTCTATCCAATTTTTCTTTGACTTGAAATAAGCTTTTTTTTTATGCTCGACTCCGATCCTAACTATATATGTTCAGTATGCATTTAATTTGACTTAACCTAAAATTAATTTAATAATTTTAATTTAATATAATTTTTATAAAAATATAATTTTTAAATATAAATAACATTTAATTATATATAAATGAAGTATTTTTATTAAATTAGTGTATTACAAAATAAAATTGTGCTGTAAGGTACATTAAAAAATAAAATTGTGCTGTAAGGTATGTCGATATAAAGAATTGACACAATGAACTTTTGTGCTCTCAATAATAATGCTGATTCTTGAAGAAATACATTTCACATTGTAGCAGTCTCATGAAGACATATATTCTATGTTCCTCTGCTTGTTTCAGATTTAGTAAAATTTTACCCTTGAATTGCTTTACAGACTAATCTTTCCTTAAAGTCTTTGGTAGATAACTTCTATATACGTCTATTTATGCACAGTAGTTGTGCACGTGTATAACAAATGTAGTTATGCACGTGTATAACAAATGAAATATACATAAACACGCAAAACATGCATAATGCATTAGTGCATAAATAAAGAAGTAGTTTTATTTTATTTATTTTGGAGGTGAATGATGCCGAGAATTGATATTTGAGATGTAAAAATTAATTGCAAACAGAAAAACTCGTAAAGAAGATAACTCATAGGGATTTAAATAATGGTAGAAGATAATTATTGAATTAAAAGGGATAAAAGTTCACAATCAAGACTAAAAACTAAGGGATACAAAAATCCTATCCTAAGAATTCTAATCAGGGATATAGAACAATAAAAGTTCATCACTCTAGGAAATCCACTGAAGAGATACAGAACTTAATGAACAATCTAAAATATTTCTTAATGACAAAGAAAACTCTATTTTGCCTTTTATCAAAGAATAATAGAAAATATATAGGCTAGGAACATCCCTCCAAGCATGAAAACTTTCAAATTGTATTGCTAGAATCATGCCTAAAATTATGAGATTTGCATGTAAACATAATTTGCTCATTTACTCTTGAACCTAACCATAATCCCATTCATATTCATGATCTTCTTTTTTAGCTAGTGTGAACACAATTTTCCTATTCTAACCCACTTTATTTATGTATGGATTTGGACCAAGGATAAGCTCATCTTATTTTTGGATAAGTTTGCCTTAGTCTCAGCCCAAGTTGTATGATGTGCAAACACTCTGATATCAATATATTCTAGTTGGAAAAGACTTGTCCTCTAGTCTAAACTAGCATTCTTGTCATGGTAGGGTGACAAATTAGCAATATTGAAGGTGAAAGATACTCTACAAGTGTCAAAAAGATTTATCTTATAGGCATTCTCTCCAATTCGTTAGAGAACTCTAAGTGGACCATCTACCTTAGGTTGTAATTTGCCAAACTTTCCTAAAGGAAATCTTTCTTTCCGCAAGTTAATCCACACCAAATCATGTTATTTGAACTTCACATGTCTTTGGCTTGAAATAAGTTTTTTTTTTTTTTATGTTTGTAGACACCGGTTTTGTTCGGGTCTACTATTTTCAATTCTTGTTTAATATTAATAATAATAATTTTAATAATAACAATAATATTGGTTTAATTAAAATTAAAAATTATTTAATTAAATTTTTTTTAAAAATTTTTTTAAAAAAATAAAAAGAAAAGACAAACAAAAAAACAAAAAGATTGGGGTGCCAGTGGTGTTGTGCACGGCACCATTGGTTGCCCACGCTCCTGACCAGCCACCCTCTACAACCTACCCTAGCCCACCTACAGCCTACCTCTATGCCACCTTACAGCCACCACCTATTCCCCTTTTGAATCTTCTTAAGAACCTCTCTCTCGTACCTTACTCTCGAGCACAAACCAGACACATTTCCCTCTAACACTCCCTTCCCTTTCTAAGTTAGAACATACCAAAAACCAATCACCTTCTACCCAGAAACCGTCATTCTCAGTATCTTCACTTAAGCCTCCACACACCCTTGTTGACATTTAAGTCCCAAGCCCCTCAAAGCCTTAGCTTCAATCAAAACACTCAAAGCCCCTTCTCTACTCCCACACAACTTTCTACCCATCAGAAAATCAAACTGACACCAGGAAAACACACAAAAAAATCCACACAGAAAAGAAAAAACTCATAAAAAATCAACACAGTTCTCCTCGTAGGGAGGAATCTAGTGCCAATGAGGTACTTGAAAAAAAAACATATATCAGTTTTAGTTTATATAAAAAAAAGGAAAAGAAGACAGAAACTTTGAGCCACAATCTATGTCGATCGGGGCTATTTTAGGTAAAAAGAAGGTCAGATCCATGAAAAGCG
>NW_019168037.1:8414579-8482839 GCF_002303985.1 Durio zibethinus | reverse complement strand
TCAACCTGATTTTTCGTAGACCAAAATTTATCTTTTTGATAAACTTTAAACCCGTTTTTATAGTTTTATTAAAAGGATAAACTTTTGGGTGGCCAATCACACCCTAACAAAGATTGGTGGCGACTCTCTCTTTTTATTTTTCTCGATTTTAAAACACAACTCATTATTTTATGTCTGGCGGTCCCAAAATCGTTACGACAGTAATATATGATATATGAAATTATTTCATTACGACAAATTTTTAATTGTAAGTACAATCAATAAAAAAGATGCTTACTAGACAAACAATAATCACATGAATCAAGAAACATACCTTTAGTTAAGGGAATGAGAGACTGTCTTGCCAAAACCGGTAACCTCTTCTCACTCATGTATGCCAACCTCCTATGCCACAAGTTTGCTGAAGCATCATCTGCAACGGCATTTACCTAATTACCGTTTAATTACAACCATGTCTTATACATTGTGCAGCATAGTTTTCCCTTTACAACTACCATAGATCCTTTGAGAAGCTTTCACTGCCCATTCTTTTGTCAGCTTTCATATTCCTATCAAGGACATTAATAGTAAGCAAGCTCATTCTCATATCGAAATATGTCTGAAATCCCTCAAAGTCAATATGCAACCGTACTAGTTTTTACAACAATATCACCAATCTCAATAATCTGTGATACACTCTTGTTTTCATCTTGGTATAACCAAAGTCATCTATTTTGTAAGTTGTAAACAAATCTCTCTTAGAAACACAATGATATATCGCTCATATGTCAACTATCCACTTAATGCCAGAATCACCAATATGATTACATCACAATATGTACAAATCAAAGTAACTGAATCACTATCTGAATTCACTGCTACAACATTACCATCATCTGAACTTTTGCCTTCTCATCTTTTCGCTCTTGCTTCAAGATTTTACAATGTCGTTTTATATGACTTGCCTTACCACAATGAAAATACTTCACTTATCTCTAGAATTGAATCTATGTTTAGACTTACTACGATCTTTTGAGTTATGACCTCTATCGATGTTTCTACCTTTGTTCTCTATGACCAAAGCTTGATTCTCAAGGTTTAAATCTTTTCACCTTGTTTCTTCATTAAGTATACTGTCTTTTACCATCTTCAATATCACCTTGTAATTATGAGCTAAATTAAGAATAGTCACAACTAGAGTATTCCAGCTGTCTGACAATGAATCCAAAAGAAACAACACCTTTATTTCATCATCCATCTTAAGCTCCATAGTAGTCATCTGATTAAATATATCTTAAAAATCACTCAAGTGCTCTGTAATATATCGTCCATCCTTGTACTGTAAAGTTGCAAGCTTTTTAACAAGCATAACTTTATTCATACATGTTTTTCTTTCATACAATGCTGTTAATTTTTTTCAAACGATATGAGTATTTGACTCCTATGCTACACGATGAAACATACTAATATCAACCTATTTTTTTATTATAGCCAATGTCTTTTTACCTAGTTTCTTTCAACTTTCATCTTTCATATCTGCTGGTTTAGCCAAATCACCCAATACTGTCGCATACAAATCTTTGCAATATAGATGATCCTCTATCATAGGCTTTCAAATTAAATAATTCGATGCTGTCAATTTTATCATAGAACTTGTATCACCCTTCATGACTCAAATAAAATTTACTTCTGTCCTGGATTGCTTCTGTATCGATGTCTCAAAATAACCATCGCTTTTATACCACTTGTTGCGCCTGAAGCAATAATCACAACAATATAGAAGCAATATATCGCAATAAAACCCACAGCAATAGATAACAATAAATAATAAAAAACGTAGAAAAAATAAAGCATACCAAGATTTATGTGAAAAATCCTTCAGTGTAGAGAAAAAAATCACGGACCACCAAAAAAATCTTTACTATCAAATAATGGATATACAAAGTTCTTCTCTAGCTAGAACTAAAGCTAATCAACAACTAAAGAAACAATTGGAGAAATCTTACAAAAAAAGTAACTCAATAAATACATCATGGATTTGTTTCTAAAGAGTTTCAAATTCGATATTCACCGTTCAGAATATACAGAATATAGAATTCTAAATCATAAACCTGCTGACAAAGTTTCAACTCAATTGGACTACAGATCGACTTTCGTTTAACCAACTCTTTTTTTTTTCTCTCTATTTTCTTGGCTTTTCTTCTTTCTTTTATTGGCTTGTGATATCACCTTAAAACAACCTTTTTTTTTATTAAGCAACTAAAACTCTATGTAAAAAGAAAGACTAAAACCCATAAACTTTACTTAATCTAAAATTAATTACACGAGACTGGACTCTGTTTTCTTAACACTTGTAATAATCATGCATGTATATTTTTTCCGAGCAAAAGATGTCCCTGGGGCCGGGGTGGCTTTTGGCATCAGCCTTTCGGCAGAGGCTCACAAATTAGTCAATAATGACTTAAAAAAATTAATTTAGTGGGGTAGGTTTTCTGTTGTGTGGAATATACACAAACTTGGTCCAATTTGGCGTGCACATCGACGACTAAATAAACCATATCATTTTCCTTGAAGAACATTGGTTAAAACTTTTTCTTTTTCAGTGGACCTAAGGAAGAATAATAGACGTCAATTGAAATATCGTATGTAGAAAAATAGTCAGTCATTTTGAAGAAGAAAAATAGTAAGAATGAGCTTTTAAAATTTTAAAGTTTCAAATTTAAGTCTTATTGCATTTGAATTTAGTTTAATTTTATATTAATTTATTAATTAATTTATTTATTTGTTAATGTTTTATAAACGTGTGAAATATGTGATTTTTGAAATTATTTGATTGTACTGAAAATTTTAATTGTAATTACATTGAATAAAAAAAGATGGTTCCTCCGAATACTAAATTTATCAACCTTGGTTATTTGATCATTGAATTTAAGCATAATAAGGGTATTTTGGTCCGTATGCACATAATTAATCTCTCACAGAGAGATAAAATTGGCCCAATAATCCTTTTATTTGAGAAAAAAATTTAACAGATTCTACGTTTTTTGTTGGAAGGAAAGGAATTCGATATGAGAAGAGGTTTACGGGTTCTTTGTCTAGAATTGGATGTTGAGGCTGCCATTGAAGCATCACTGAAAGCCTTCATTTTGTAGTTTCAAAGCATACATTATTTGTGTAAAAGGTGTGAATTAAATTGAATTTTCCATGCTAGAAAATTCATTGAATTCAATTTCGAAGGCAGCTAAGCACGTGTACTGATTAAAATAGAGTCAGAAAAGAAGGTGTTTTGATTGGAGCTGCGAGCTGTCTATCATTGACAAAAACAAAAATATATGTAATTTTAATTTAATGTCTTTAATGATTATTTTATCCTTTCATTATAATCTACCTCACTATTACTGTTGCTTTTTCATCAAACATATATTTTACCACTGATTTTTATCTTATCGTTATAGTAATCAAATTTACTGTTAAAATAACAAATCTCATATTTATCATTATTTTTAATTTTATCAGAATCAATCTAATCATTCATCTAAATGGACCTTAAGAATAAGCTTTTAAATCTTTAAGTTTCAAATTAAAGTCTTATTGCAGGTGAATTTAATTTAATTTTGTATTGATTTATTTAATTAATTTGTTTTTTTTATAAATGTATGTGTATAATATATGATATATGAAATTATTTCATTACGACAAATTTTTAATTGTAAGTACAATCAATAAAAGAGATGATTCTAATAAATTCATCAACTACATGAAAATTTTGTTTTGATCAGGTTATTTATGTTTTTAAAATATAAAAAGATAATGAGAACAAAACCAATGAATTTACATGGAGTATATCTATATCGTATTTTTATCATGTCAAATATGTGTATAACATAAATAATTGTAGTATCAAATTTGTATCAGCTCACAACATAAAACATTTTTTTATCAAATCTGTATATAATTTTTACCAAATTTTTAAATTGTATCGCCTTTATATTTTTTTCATAACTTTTTTATTTCGTGTTTAAAATTATCAAATCTAAATTTAAGCTTAGCAACAATGTTTTGATTGGTTTGAACATGATTAAGCTCTTGCAAAGAGATACCATCGAAAAACATAGCAGTCAAGCATATAAACATTTCTATTTTCTAAATATGAGAATTAACCCAAATGATTCACTCTCTTTAAATAAGATAAGATCATAAGAAAAAATATTAATGATATTATATCATGATTAAAATAAAATTTCAGACAAAAAGAAGTTATTCTCATGAATTATGAAAGAAATAAAACCAAATCTAAATTATCTAAAGGTTTGGGAACATGAAGCAATAGTAAAAGTTTGCAAAACCAAGAAATTAAAGATGAATTAAGTGCATTGGCTATGCATAATTATGTACAATAAAGTATGTAGATTAATATCATATCGAAAGAATATATATTCAAGGTAATTCATCAAGTTACTAAAAAAAATTCATATGAACTAGAAACAGAATTCTTCTAAATTGAAGAATATAAAGACCTTGTACATTTTAAAATAAATAGTTAAAATAGTAAAGTTATGATTTAAGCTTTTTATTAAAATAATTAGAATTATATGACTTGTATTTTTTAATGATACTTGTTTAAAGAACAAGTTGCATATAAACCTATATAATAAGGTTTGTTATGAAATCCAATTTTAACGCTTCGTGGAAACAAATGAAATTCAAGGAATAGCATTCTCGAAAGAAATTATAAATGATTAATTGTTTTACAATTATGGTTAATAATAATAATAGTAATATATGTGTGTGTGTGTGTGTTAATGGTTTAATTTTTTTGTTGCAAACCAATAAATTATAAAAGAAACCTAATAGAAAAAAAAGTTGATATAATTCTAGACAAACACTGAAGCCAAGTATTGTTTAGAGAATTTACACATATATAAAATGATTATCTTTATATATTTACATAGTAAAAAGAATTAATTACTACAAAAAAAAAACTTATTGCATTGATGTTAATTCAGCAAAGGAAATGAAATTCACATGTTTATAAAATGATGAATTAGATAAAAGGATGTGTATGGAATAACTCTTTTCAAGATAAGATTATAAAAGCATGTAAATTAGTTAAGTTCTTAATTAAACTTAATAAACTCCTAAAAAAATTAAAATTTGATGAGTTAATTTTGACTTATAATATCATATAATAAATTATACAATTAAATGTATTTATAATAAGTTAAAAAAATCATCATCATTTGACTATATAAAGATGATATATTTAGTACGGATCAAGAATAAATTAAAAATATAAAATCCTTGTTTAATAATTTTTTACTATGAAAAATAAAGTATTGTAAAATTAATTCCAAAAATAAAAGTTTATATAAAAATGACAAGTGAAAATTTTCAATTTTACTTTATTAGAAAAATTCTAAAAAAAAATTATAATTATACAATGATACAACATTATCTGATAAAAAAATATTGATTGCACAATCAAATATGCAACAGCAAATGAATGTGTGATGTATATTAAGACATACATAAAATAAAACATTACTTTTGTGATAAATAAAAGTTAGTAGATATACGAAACGAAATAAATTGTGTTCAGATATGTTATACACAATTAGTAATTGTACACTTAAAAAAATACATTAGACAATTACATGTAATCACAACATTATGTTTTCTTTTAAAAAAAATTGTAGGATCAAATAATAATCAAATCAAAGTTGGTTTTTTGTCACAATCATGCACGAATTTTGTGGACAAAAGATGCCTTCGGGGCTGGGGACCTTTCGGCATTTTATGTTGGCCCTAGGCAGTAAAGAGGAGGGTGCTCAATAATGCAATGCATTACCTTTCACTGACAAATTTGGGCATCAATTGGTCAATATTTAATTTTGTGGGGTCAGCTTTTCTGTTGTGTGGAAGAAGCACAAACTTGATCCAATTTGGCGTGCGCTTCTACAACTAGTTAAGCCAACTCGCTTCTAGTTTCTTACAATAACATTATTTAAATCTTTTTTTTTTAAGAACACTAATCAGACGTCAATTGCAATATTTTATGTAAAAAAATGTTCATTCTCTAGCTGATCAAATCTTATCTTAGTAACAAAGAATGAGCTTTTAAAATCTTCAAGTTTCAAATTTTAGGCTTGTTGAATGTGAATTTATTTATTTAATTAATGTTCATTAAGTTTTTTCATAAATGATTGTATGTAATATGTGATGTATAAAATTATTCGATTATAATAACAATTATTAATTATAATTATAACCAATAAAAAATAATTTTTACAACTATTAAATTCATCGATCACATGAAAATTTTATTTTGATCGAGCTATTTATTTATTTATTTAAAAATAAATCCTCCTGTAGCACTGGAGGAATGCTAGAGCTAGCTAGAGGCATGTGGTATTCATTCTATTAAAAGCTTACATCTGTGACAAACTATTAAGCACCATTATGGGATAGCAATCAAATTAACTAAATCATCTACTGGAGCTTCTTTATCCCCGGAAACGAAGGGACCAGTGCGAAAAGAGCATCACCATATCCCTTTTTTCTTGTCGGCCACCCCTTCTCCAATGAAAAGTTCCCTTCCCCAACGCAACATCCTTTGTTATAATGTCTTCACTTTTTTTTTTTAATCTTTTTTACCTCTCAAACAATAATGAAGGAACAAAAATGTCCCTTAGCTTTTAGGGTTGTTTTTTTTTTTTATTTGTTATTTTGAACAAAAATAATATACACAAAAAATAATTTTTAAATATATAATAATAAATTATTATTTGATATAAAAGTAATTTTAATAATTTTCAATTTATTAATAAAATTATTATTTGATATAAAATAATTTTAATAATTTTTAATTATTTATTAATATCACAAATATCAAATATATTTTATAAATTTTATTATATGTAATTTTAATTTAATATCTTTAATGATTATTTTATCTTTTCATTATAATCTACCTCACTACTACCGTTGCATTTTCATCAAACATATATTTTGCTATTAATTTTAATCTTACCGTTATAGTAATTAAACTTACTGTTAGAGTAACAAATCTCATCTTTACCATTTTTTTTAATCTTATCAGAATCAATCTCATCATTCATCTAAATGGACCTTAAGAATGAGCTTTTAAAATCTTTAAGTTTCAAATTAAAGTCTTATTGCAGGTGAATTTAATTTAATTTTGTATTGATTTATTTAATTAATTTGTTTTTTTTATAAATGTATGTGTGTAATTGTAGACATCGATTTTGTTCGGGTCTATTATTTTAATTTTAATAATAATAATAATAATTTTAAAAATAATAATTATTATTTATATAAAAAAATAAAAAGAGAAAAAACAGAAAGTAGGGTGGCTGGTGCTGCTACCGCCCCCGACTAGCCACCCTATGACCTGACCAGCCCCCTAACCAGCTCTCTGTTCAGCCCACCTACAATCACCCTACAGCCACCCAAATCTCCCTAATTGAAGCTCTTTAAAATTAACAACCCATTCCCCCTTCAACTTTTCTCTCGAATCCCCTTCAACTTTTCTCTCGAATATTCTCTGAAAAAAGAAAAGAATACCCATTCATCCTACCCCCACGAAACCTTCGAGCTCAGACAGTTCTTCACCTCCAGACACACTACCCACAACACCCTCTTAGACACCCAGACACAAAAAAAAATCCTTCAACCCACACCAACCATGAAAACAGAAACACAAAAAATAGAAACAAAAAAAGAGACAAACAGTCCTCCATGTAGTTAGGAACCTCAGTGTCGAGCTCCCTACAAAAACAAAGAAAAAAGATCAGTTTTTGTTTCAACAAAACAAAAAAAAAAAGAAGAAGATAAAAGGTAAAAAATTTCAAGCCCCGATCTACGACGATTGAAGCTGTTTCTGGCGAAAAGAAAGCCAGATCTGGGAAGAGCGCGTTGAAGAGCGCTTCTGGAAGTATTTTTAGAATTTTTTGGACACTGACGACCACCTGCAGTGACTGCCGATGATGACCCAAACAGCGGTCGGCGCGACAGTCCAACGACCTGTCGACGAGAGAGTTCTGGAGCTCTCCCATTTTTTTCAGAAAATAGAAACCAAATGAACAAAATTTTTTTTTCTGTTATATATAAAGGCCTAAAGGCCAAAAAGACGTCGTTTAGGCCAAGGAGGATCCGCGCGTTGACCCGGATCTGACACGAGATCCGTGCAACTCGACCCATAGACCCGCTCTTCCAACAGCTGTTGATCGATCCAATTGAACCAGTTTGAATCGGACAAAACCGTAGACCGCTCAGCAGAACCGCGTGCCGAACCGACCCCTTTTCGGTCCAGCTGAACCAGTCATTGATCGGACCGTTGACAGACCGGTTTAGGTAAAAAAAATTTTTTTTTTAATTTTCTAATTTTTTTTATATTATTATTTTTGTTATTTTAAGTATTTTTTTATTGATGCATGATAAATTCTTAAATTTGGTGGAATAAATGTTTAATTATTTAAATAATAATAAAATTGAAAACAAATAATAATTAAAAATATACTAAAATGCTCCAAAAAATAATTTTTATTATTTTTCTTGCCTAGATGTTGGAGGGAATAAAAATATTTTTCTAAAGAAATAATTTCGCTTAGATGTTGGGGAATTATTATTAATAAATTTTCATAAAAAATAAATATAAGAAATTTTTAAATTAATTTTCAAAAATCACTAAAATCGAACTTGCTTTGAAAATCCGCCTAGATGTTGGAGACTTTTAGAGATGTTCGTATTTTCTTAAAAATAAAACCTTAAACACTAATTTTTTTAATTTTCAAAATCCTAGGTTTCTAAAACCCCAAAATCAAAAATCTCTAAAATCCAAAACCCACTAAAAATCCAAAATCCCTAAAATCCAAAACCCTTAAAATCCAAAACCCCCCAAAATCTGAAATTTCATACCTTTAGAGTCTTAAATCCAACCCAAAATCCAAAATCCCTAAAATCCAAACCCTTAAATCAAAACCCAAACCCTAAAATCTCCAAACTCTAAAATCAAAACCCTAAACCTTCCATATCCTAAAATTCAAGCTTTAAAACCCTATAAACCTTAAAACCAAACCTTCAAAACCTCTACTCAAACCCTTACTCAAAACCTCATAAAAATCCTAAGGACACGTGTGAAAATTTCATTTGAAGCAATTTGTTCCTGAATGCCGCCTAGATTATGGGGTATTTAGGAAATTTTACTTCGTTAAGCCTTTTCACATGATTTCTTAATTTGCTTTAATAATAAAATTAATAAATAAAAAGTATAATAAAATTGAGGTCTTAAATATAAACAGTCGCACCTAAGCTCTGCCTAGATGTTGGATAGTAGGGGTGGTCTCATTATACTTAAGAATCCAACTCTTAAATTGCATTTCATTTTACATGACATTCATTAGCATACATACGTTAGCATGTTATCATTGATAATTGTCTACATTATTCTCTCTTTAATTTACTGTTCAATGATAAAATATTGTATAATAAAAGAAGAATAATACATTTTTTAAAAAAAAATTATGATATTATAAAACAAAATAAAAATAACATTCCAAAAGAAATAATTCTTGGTACTCTACTTAGATGTTGGAGAGTCGCTAACAATTATTTTCAATAAAGATTGTTATTTTATTTTATGGATTATTGTATTAAATCTTAAGCAAAAAGAGTTATTTTAAATTCTGCCTAGATGTTGAAGAATTTTAAGATAATTTTTTAACTTAAAGATTTTCTCGATATTTCTAAATAAAAATTTAAGCAAAAGTATTTTTTAAAACGAAGGGAATTAGTATTAAATTTCAAGTCAAAATCATTTTTATCCAACACCGAAATAGTGCATAGTTGAATGGTACCAATTTATGGGCATTGTGGGGGTGCTAACCCTTCCCCACACGTAACCGACTCCCGGATCAACCTAGTTTTTTGTAGACCAAAATTTATCTTTTTAATAAACTTTAAACCCATTTTTATAGTTTTATTAAAAGGATAAACTTTTGGGTGGCCAATCACACCCTAACAAAGATTGGTGGGGACTCCTTCCTTTTATTTTTCTCGATTTTAAAACACAACTCATCATTTTATGTCTGGCGGTCCCAAAATCGTTACGATAGCTTGGCGACTCCACTGGGGACTTGTTTGAGAGTCAGGCCAAAATTTTAATTATACGCTATTAACAATGGTTGGATTTAATTGATTTTATTTGATATTTAATCTAATTTTTTTTATTTTATTTTTTTTGAAAACATTCATGTTAATAAATAAAGTAAATTATGTGTTAGTTATTACTTCATTTTGATTATGCTTTTAATTTATTCATGTTATTTTGATTAATACATTACCTTGCACACACTTTGCATATTCACTCGCATGCATGAGCTTTATACCCGGGCTTCATCCTTTTTAGGAGAAAGTGAAGTAGCTATGCTCTCGTGAGGTGATAACCTCCACATTTGCTAGCAAAAGACTTCCACTCAGATTGAACCCTTTCCGTTAATAACCCATAATGGGCGAGGATCGGGAAACCTTACTAGTCTATAATAGACGATGATGTGAGGAATAGTTTAGGAACCTTTAGACATATAAATCCTAACCCAGCATATTGTGAGCCATAAGAAGCCTGCCTAGGATTGAGCCATGCTTCCTTTTTAGAAAATTACCAAAAATTAGGACATTATACGTTATATTATTTGGTTGTATGGTTGTTATATTATTTCTCTTACTTGTTTGTTTTGAATTCTCGAGTCATTTTATTTTTTTATTTTATATATTTTTTGATTGTGTGCATTATATTTGAATTTGTGGTATTTATTTTAGGTCAATCATTGAAAAGAAAAAAAAAAAGACAAAAGAACATTTTCAAAGGTTAAAGATTTTTCTTAAATCCTTTGTTTATTGGTCGAATAAAAACAAATTTTCAAGCCTTATTTCTTTCTATTTTTCCTTCTTAAAATAAAAATTTTCGTGTTTTATTTCATCTTTCGCATTTCATACATCATACATGTATCTCATCTCATGTGCATTATAATAGGATAATACGTGTGTCATAACATCTAGATCCGGGGATCTATCGCTAGACATTGACTTAAGGGAGTCGCCACCAATCTTTTTTATCTAGGTGCGATTGGCCACCTAAAGAATCTGTCCTTTCAGGGAACACCTAAGTTTAAGGGTCCCCAAAAGAATAGGTTCAGGTCTGCTAACCAGAACAAGGTTCGGGAGTTCGGTTACGTGTGAGGAAGGTTATAGCACCCTCACAATGCCCATCAAAAGATGGTACCAGCTTAAATTTGTGTTATCCAAAAACCTTAAAATTTTACCAAGTAATTAGTTATTGGAAATTATTCTCAATTGACTCTAATACTTTTAGCAGAAAATTGAGAAAATTCCCTCACTCAGAGTATGCAAGAAAAACTACTGTTCACTTACAGAGGCTCCGTCGTCGGATTATTTAAATCAAAATTAAGATAGAAAGGAAGGAAAGAATGATTTTTTTTTGTAGGGAAAATTGATACTTTCAACTTTTCCCTAAAAATATTTTTGGAAATTTCGATTTCAAGGAAAAATGATACTTTCAACTTTTCCTCAAAAACCCTTTTTTTTGAAAATTTATTTCTAAGGAAAATTGATACTTTCAACTTTTCCCCAAAAATATTTTTTGGAAATTTCGATTTTCAAGGAAAATTGATACTTTCAACTTTTCCCTAAAAATATTTTTTTTGGAAATTTATTTTTCTTTTAAGGAAAATTGATACTTTCAACTTTTCCCTAAAAATATTTTTTTTTGAAATTTATTTCTGAGGAAAATTGATACTTTCAACTTTTCCCCAAAAATATTTTTTGGAAATTTATTTCTAAGGAAAATTGATACTTTCAACTTTTCCCTAAAAATATATTTTTTTGGAATTTTTTATTTTTATTTAAAGAAAATAAAATAGTAAAAAAATAAATAAAAAGGATATTACATAAACCTAATCTAATAAATAAAAATTAAAATAAACAAAGAAATAAATAAAATAAAATAATTCAAAGGAAAAAAAAAAAAAAAAAACCTGGAGCGGCTCGGATCGCGGCTCGGCTCGGCTCAAGGCAGGGAAACGGCTTGGGGGGAGCGGCTTGGCGGCTTGGCTCGGCTCGGCTCGGAGGGGGCTGGCACGCGCGGGTCAGAAAGCGGGTCGACGCCCGGGTCGGGTCGGGTTCGAAAAAACGCGCGGATCCTGTGGGTTACTTAAGGCCAAAACGACGTCGTTTTGGGAGGGTATAAAAGGCAGTCCCCTTCGTTTTTCGACAGAACGCTCCTCCCCCTCTCTCTCTCTTCTTCCTTTTTCTCTCCCTTCTCTCTAGAAACTGAAGAACACCGGTGCCGGATTCTGGAAAATGTCACCGGAATCTGGAAATTTCGTCGGAAGTTGGCCGGAAGATCGCCGGTTTCTGGGATCCTTCGCCGGAAACTGGGCAGGTCGCCGGAAACTTCAATGTTGGCCGGAATTTTCGCCGGAAAATTCAAACTTCGTCGGAATTTTCGCGGGAATCTGGAAATTTCCCAGAAATTTCCAGAAAGAATTTTCGCCAAAAATTTCTAAAAAATTTTTCTCACTTCCAGAACACTCCTAAACTTTTTCTAGCTTCCTATACGCCTCCTTTTCTCTCAAATTAGTAGCTTGGCTTACTGTTTTCTGTGTCTTCAGCATTGTTCCAGAGGGTCCCTTTTATAGGGGTTGATCAGGAGTTCCTGATCAATCCCAATTCCTCCTATGACGGGAATTCAGTCTTTGAATCCAACTGGACTCTTCTGATTGAATTCCCCTCCAGAGTGGGATTCTTCAACTTTGAATCTTAGCCATCCAGAATTAAAATCAAAATAAATAAAAAAATACTAGATAATCAAAAGATATGATAGTATAAAAATAAAAAAATAATATCAGATAATTCGAAAAGAAAAAAAATCAGATAAAATTAACAGATAATAAAAAAAAATAACATAAGATAAACCCAAAAATATATTACAAAAAAAAAGATAATAATAATAATAAATATATAACTATATACATACAATACATATAAATCTAATCTAAATAAAAATAAATACACAAAGATATACATAATAATAATAATAATAAAATACATAAAATACAAAAGAAGAAAAAGAAAAGAAAAGAAAAAAAAATAAAAAATACAGGATTGAAATGGGCCTTACCCATTTGGGCCAGGCCCAATTGATCTGGGCCCGGACCCAATTGGGTGTCTACAACGTGCATTCCATCCCATCCATATCAATAGGTAGCACACGCATTTTACTTCATGCACATGTATCTCATGCACTTTTTTATAAGTAGTGCATGCATTCTATCTCATTACGTATCTTAAGGCAGTGTTTACCTTATTAAGGCAGCACAACACATGCATTGCATTTCATACATACATATCTCATACATACAGTAGGTTTGTGCATTTCATATATGTATGTTGCATTAGTCATAAGAATACTCTCACCATTCATGTAAATATGTAATTGCATTTCATGCATATAGATTCATGAATAATAAGGTCATATGGAATATACATTGCATTTCATATCTCACCATTCTTGCAACATGACATTGCATTTTTTGCATACACATTCATGGTTGACAAAAATTTTTATTTGGGTCTTTGTACATATAAAAATCCATTGTCATAAGTATATATGCATTTTAGGACATTCTCGTATTCATGTATTCATAAACATACTTTGTATGTTTTTATTTTTGTGATATTCATTCAATTAGGGTAATAGTCTAGAATTTTTTATTTAAGTTCTGGAATAAAATATCTGTCTTGGTGGGAATCAGAGTGATGAAAATGAAAGATCAATTGGAAGCAAGGATTAGTGATTTGGAGTTGAATCAAGAGGAATTATGGCTTGAGCTTTGAGAGATGAAACAACAGATGGCTCAATTGATAGAAATGGTTAGAGGTAGTGATGAAGTTGAGTTTGTTCCTCCTCAAAGACCGTTGTCACTTCCGTCAAGTCAAGGTTAATTGGCTCCTGTTAGTTCCAGCACTCTGCCAGAGTATGCTAAAGCATTGGGTGATTTGAATAGTGATCGAAGTTTAGGCGAACTCAAGAGAGGAATGGGTGAACTAGCCACGCAAATGACTGAGCTCAAGAGTTTGATTTCCAATAAGGAGTCACCTGGCTTCAAATAACCATCACCAACTATCTCAAGTCCTAACCCATACCTAAATCCTTCTTATGACCATTTTCAACCTCCTTTCCAAGCACCTAGGATTAGACCCCTAATTTTCATTCAACCACCAAAAATTTCACACCTGAACCTATATTCACCATATCATATTTCACAATCGTTTGTTCAGCATGCTATCCTGTCACTACCTTTTGAACCCAATCTTCGATCCAGAGTTTTTCAATTCACTTTGAGACCAACTATACCAGCACCTTTTCAGTAAAGCAAACTAACTATAGGATAGAAAAACTCTGGTAACACCAAAGGAAAAGCCCCAATTGATCCAATACCCATGTCCTACACAGAGTTATACTCGTTGTTCCTAAGGAACTACCTCATTGCCTCTATCCTTGCTGAACCTCGTAAACAACCTTTCCCTAAATGGTATAACCCTAATGCCTAATGTGAATACCATTTTGGTGTTGTGAGCCCTTCTCTGAGAGATTGCATAGCTTTGAAACATAGGGTGCAGGGATTGATGAAAGTCAGATATCTGAGTTTTGATGCCAAGATGAGGCCAGTTATTCATGAGAACCCTTCTTTGATCCATGTCGAAATGGTAGGTAGTGTTATAGGCAACAGTAAAGTTGATCAAGATGATGAATAAAAAACTTTTTAAGTAAAGAATTGTCCTCCCTAGTAATTATAGTTGACTATTTTTTAGGTGAGACAAAGGGAAGTGGAAGCAGGTCTGACACCTTTTGGCCTTAGCCCTAGAATGGTTTATGATGTGTAAACTTGATGCTTTTGGAATGAATGAAAACTTTTTTAACCTAGATTTTCTATGAATTGATGCTTCTGTCCACCTTTAATAATTAGAACCAGTAAAAAAGAGTGATAATTGTGAATATACTTTCATCAAACTTTTGAAAAGAAAAGAATGTCTTTAGATAACCTAGCCAGAATATATGATGGAACTCGAGTTCTCCCTTTCTTAATAATAATAAAATTTAGCTTACACATCATGCATCATCTGTTTGAATTCATTGTTTTTCATGCTAGTTAAAGTCAAAAGATGATGATTGTGAACACGCTTTTGTTAAACCTTCAAAGCCAAAAGATTTTTGATAATAAAATTTTTGTTGTGCATTTCTGACTTCTGATGATTAATAAAAGGTTCAAGGATAGCTATCCTAGAAAATGAGATCAGTTGAGTCTGCACGCTTATAGCACTCGAGTCAGTACTAGAATCATGAAAAATGAAGATGCCAATCGAATGGACAGAGTAAAAAAGGCCTAAAGAGAGATAAATGAAACAGTTATGGAAATGCAATAAAAAGTGAACAGACAACTGGCAGAATTAAAACAGATGATAGTGAAATTGACAAAAGGAAAAAAAGTTGTTGAGACACATAGGACAAGGAAGGAAATAGTTGTCGAGACACCAATGTATCTATGTGGGTTCACATATGTTCAAGATCCCCATGTGTCACAAGCACCTCCAACAACTTATCAACCTTATATTGGTGATTTTGCCAAGATACCATTAGTTCAGACAAATGTCAATCCTGGACATAATCCTCACGACTTCACTATTGTGCCTAATATGGATGATCATAAAAAATTAAAAAAATTGAAAAGGGTGCCAGATCCATCAAAAGATATAGTGATGAAAGATAAGTATGATCTATTGGAAAAGAGATTGAAAGTAATTGAAAGCCATGATGTGTACGAGAATGTTGACACCAGTAAACTTAGGCTAGTACCTAATCTTGTTATTCCATCAAAATTCAAAGCTTGTTATTCCATCAAAATTCAAAGCCTCAAGTTTCGAGAAGTACGATGAAACGAAATTCCCTTTAACACACATCACCATGTACTATCGAAAGATGATAGGTTACACTCATGATGATAAAATTGTTGATCCATTACTTTCAAGATAGTCTCACTGGACCTACAGCAAAATGGTATGCTCAGTTAGATCGAAGTAAGATTCGTTCTTGGAATGAATTGGCTAGGGCCTTCCCAGCACAATATAAGCATGTTGAAGATATGGTGCCAGATAGGTTGTCTTTGCAGAACATGGAGAAAAGATCAACTGAAACATTCAAAGAATATACACATAGATAGAGAGACATAACAGCTCAAGTATAACCATCCTTGTTAGAGAAAAAAATTATTATTCTATTTGTCAATTTTTTGGACACTCCCTATTATGAAAGAATGATTGGGAATCTCTCCAAAAAATTTTCGGACATGGTGATTTCTAGTGAAATTATAGAAAATGCAATTAAGAGTGGCATGATTAAGTTAAAAGATGCAACAGATGTTGAAAAAGAAAGTACATCAAAACAGAATAAAGAAGATGTGCAGGCAGTCACAATGGAAAGGCATCTACCTAATAGATTTATCCTGTATAATCCTTATCTCGTTTATCAACCCCATCACCCTGCCATAAGCCATATATATTAAAACTCATATCTTTGCCAACCAAGCCAGCATTTGAGCTTTCCAGCAAACTCCCATCCTCAAGTGATCATTCATGATCTTATTTCTACATTTGAATCCACCACTCGACCAATAAAGAATCGAAAAAGACTAAGGAATGATTAAGAAAAATTATCCATCCCTATTTCTCACTTTTTGCCTTTGCTAATAGAAGGTCAATATCTCACTTTTGTGCCTTTGAAAACAACACCAAATCCATCAGCAAGGAGTTACAATCCCAATGATAAATATGATTACCATATGGGGGTAATTGGCCACTCAACTAAAAAATACAGACAGTTGAAAGAAAAGGTTAAAGATCTTATTAAGAATGGTATTCTGACTCCAGAGGTAATAGAACAATAGAAGTTGTTGACTCCATTCAATTGTCAAATGTGAGAAGTTGAGATGAAGAGGGAGGTGTCAAATTTTAAAAATCAGGATAGGATGATTTTTTTTTTACTATGTATGTAGGACACGTGCATTGTGTCTCTAGGAGTTATTTAACTTATTTTGGAAGAATTGAATACTTTTGATCTTTTTCATGAAATTTTCTCTTTATGCATTTGTTTGAATAAAAGTCCCATATAAGTAACTTTAAAAAAAAAATACAAAAAGAAAAAAAAGTTTTATTTTACAATAAAGATGGAAGGATTCTTAAAAGAAATGGTGATTACTATTAGGAAAAAGCTCATCAAATACTTTCACACCTTTTCGAATTCTTTCATGACCCTAATCACTTAAATGATTGGACTCATCAACCATAACCTTTCAGGAAATGTGAGTTTGAGTTTAGACTTTAAAGGGTCGATAATCTTTTCTTGGGCAAAGAACAAAAGAGATTAATTTTGAATGTTTGTTTTGAATTTCAAAAATCAGATACTCTTTCAAAATTTTCAATTGATAATTCAATGTGTGTCAAAATTTTGCTATGACTATAGATACAAAAATGCTTGAGTCTTTTTCTTAAATAACCCTTGTTTCATGTCTTAAGACACATTAAAAAAGAAAAAAGAATCCATTTCTGCCTAAGACAATTTATTTCATACCTTTATACCTATTCTCTTCCTTTCACTAAGAAAATGCCAAAAAATTTTAGAGCCCAAAGAGCCTTTTTGAGCTATACGATCGATCCTATACGACTTGGTCATCGTTGGAACCTTGAGTAAAAAAAAGATGGGGCATCCAAAAAAAAAACAAGAAAAAAACAAAAAGGACATATTCAATGATTTGCTCTTCTACCTAAGTGATCATGTTTGAAATAATGAATGACCATATTTCTCTATCCTTCTCGTACATAAAAATTATCCATTTGCTACCCATTTGAGCCTATTAAATTTTTTGTTCCAAAATAAACCATAACCAAGGATCATTTTCTACATTAGGAGGAAAAATTAGGATACATACAAGATTAACTTCAAGAAAAGTATCCGATATTGAAAGCATCTAACATGCCAATCGGAGGTGAAAGTCTGGGATAAAAAGTGAACAAGACTTCAATTAAAATTTCAAGATTCAAGAAAGTGAACAACCAAAGATAAAGTTAAATATTTCTAAGGCAAAACAAAAAAGCCTTAAAGATAAGAATATGAAGCTTCAATTAGAATTAAAAAAAATCAAATAAAAAAAAGAAAAAATATGTACCTTGAAAATGAGAATTCAAGGCAAAAAAAAAGTACGTAAAGTTATTGAAATTAAAGCCAAATGTTTCAAAAAAAAAGGGGCAAAAAAAGAAAGTTAGAGAGTGCTCATCAGGATCCTTGGCCTAATCACCCTGAATAACATGTTTTGAGCCTATTTATCCATTCTTTCAGAACCCTTAACCTCAACCTACATTACATACCCTGAAAAGCCCATTTTGATCAAATGTGGATACTTGGATTGAAAAGCAATATCCTTGAATTTGTATATACTTGTTGAATTCTTCATTGATAAAAAAAAAATATATAGCTCTAAGGTGAAAACCCCAAAAGAGCAGTTTAGAGCTAAAGTCATTTTTGAGGCCTCATAATGAACTTCAGAGTTTCAAGGTTTTATCCAAAATAAAAGGTCTTGATACAAAGCCTCATGAAGGACCAGTACCCATTAAAGACCTTCCTTAAAAAAAAAAAAAGCCAGCCTTATCTTCTTCTCAAATCTTGTTTGAAAAGTAATGGCTAATTTTGACTCACATTGAAGTATCACGTTTTCAATAAAAAAAGATGTTTTAAAAATTATCTTTTTTGTGAGCCCAAGATGAAATCCTTGCAACCCTTGTCGAGCTTTTCCATGAGATATGCCCACTAGTAAAAGGAGTTGAATTGTCAATTACCCTTCCATCCATAAGCTTTCCAAATAGTGATCACCGACTTCCAAGAGATTCGAAAGTCTTGAATTCTAAATTTTTCATTAATTATGAAAATACTTTATGTGGGATAATTTTTGATCACTTTTGAAAATTTTCCAAGATTATTGAAGCATTTTGTACATAATACTGAGATAATTTTTTGGGTGAGAATGAAACAATGAAAATATAAACAAATATTTTTCAAAAAAAAAAAAGAGGGGCAAGAAGAGTCTTTGCATTTGCATCGCTTGCATTTGCATCACAAGAAAGACATTCGTATTTGCATCACTTGCATTGGCATTTGTATAAGACATTTGCATTCACACCATAAGAAGATTTTGCATTTGCATCATGGCATCTGCATCCTAAGAAAAGGTATTTGTAGGGCCATCTACATGGAAAGGACAATGTCATTTGCATTGTGAAAAAGTCAAATGTATAAAGCATTTACATTTTTACGTTGGCATTGACATTTGCATCGACATTTCCATTAGCATCATTTGATGAGAATAGACATTTGTATCATGTTTGCTTTTATCAACTTTGTAAGTATTAAAAAATAATAATAAAAAGGGGGCATGTTTTTAAGTTTTTAAAGTTTTAAAGTCTCTGTTTAGGAAGAACCATTCTTAATTAAGATTTCAAAGCCTCTATTTAAGAGGAACCAATTTCAATCAAGATTTCAAAGCTTCTGTTTAGAAGGAACCATCCTCAGAAAAGACTTTTAAAGTATCAAAAATCTCTGATTAGGTGAAAGCTATGTTTTAAAATATTTTTAAATTTTTAAAGTTTCATTGCCTTTGATTATGAGGAGCATTCAAAGATTTTGAGATTTATAAGACCTTCGGGCATAATCTCTAAAAGTCTCTGCGCACGACTTTCAAGATTAAAAGATTGTTAAAGTTTCATTGCCTCTGATTATGATGAGCATTCAAAGATTTTGAGATTTATAAGGCCTCCGAGTATAAATTTGATTCGCAGTGTTATCTCTATCGATTCTTTATTTTTAACTTATGATGTTATCCCAGTTGATTCTGTAAAACCTCGGGGCATGATGTGTAAGATTTTCGGGTATAATTTTGATTCGCGGTGTTGTCCCGATCGATTCTTTATTTCTGACTTGCGATATTATCCCGAACAATTCTGTAAGACCTTCGAACAATTCTGTAAGACCTCCGGGCATGATTTTGTAAAACTTTCAGGCATGATTTTTAAGACCTTCGAGCATAATTTCGATTAACGATGTTGTTCCAATTGATTCTCTATTTTTGACTTGCAATGTTATCCCAATAAATTCTGTAAGACCTCAGAGCATGATTTCTAAGACCTTCGAGCATAAATTTGATTCGTGATGTTATCCTGATCGATTCTTTATCTTTTAACTTGTGGTGTTATTTCAATCGATTATGTAAGACCTCCGAGCATGATTTTCTAAGACCTCTGAGCATAAATTTGATTCACGATGTTATCCCGATCGATTTTTTATTTTTTGACTTGTGATGTTATTTCAATTGATTCTGCAAGACCTCCGGGCAATTCTATAAGACTTTCGGGAATGATTCTATAAAACCTCCAGGCATGATTTCTAAGATCTCCGGGCATAATTTTGATTCACGATGTTATCCCGATCGATTCTTTATTTCTGACTTGCGGTGTTATCCTAGTTAATTTTGTAAGACCTCCGAGCATGATTTCTAAGACCTCCAGACATAATTTTGATTTACGGTGTTATCCCGATCGATTCTTTATCTTTTGACTTGTGATGTTATTTCAATCGATTCTATAAGACCTCCGGGCATGATTTGTAAGACCTTAGGGCATAATTTTAACTTACGGTATTATCTCAATCGATTTTGTAAGACCTCTGGGCATGATTTGTAAGACCTTCAGACATAAATTCGATTCGTGATATTATCTCGATTGATTCATTATTTTTTGGCTTGCGGTGTCATCCCAATCATTTTGTGTTTAAAAAAAAAAATCACGATTTACTTCCGGACAAAATCGTTGTCTTTGTCTTTGTCCTATTTTTTATTCTCAGTAATGTGCAAAGAGGGGTAGCTGTAGATACCGATTTTATCCGGGTCTACTGTTTTAATTTTAATAATAATAATAATTTTAAAAAAATAATAATTATTAATTATATAAATAAAACAAAAAAAAAACAAAAAGAGAAAAAACAGAAAGTAGGGTGGCTGGCGTTACTGTCGCCCCTGACTAGCCACCCTACGACCCGACCAGCCCCCTATTAGCCTCCTGACCAGCCCCCTAACCAGCTCCCTATTCAACCCACATACAACCACCTTACAGCCACCCAAATCCCCCTAATTGAAGCTCTTTAAAATCAACAACCCATTCCCCCTTCCTCTCTCTCGAATCCTCTTCAACCTCTCTTTTGAACATTCTTTGAAAAAATGAAGAATACCCATTCATCTTACCCTCACAAAACCTTTGAGCTCAGACAGTTCTTCACCTTCAGACACACTGCCCACAACACCCACTTGGACATCCAGACACATAAAAAAAAAATCCTTCAACCCACACCAACCACGAAAACAGAAACATAAAAAACAAAAACAAAAAAAAAACAAATAGTCATCCCCGTAGGGAGGAACCTTAGTGTCAAGCTCCCTGCAAAAACAAAAAAAATATATCAGTTTTTGTTTCAAGAAAACAAAAAAAGAAGAAGAAGAAGAAAGAAGGCAGAAAACTTTAAGCCCCGATCTACAACGATCAAGGCTATTTCTGGCAAAAAGAAAGCCAGATTTGGGAAGAGCGCATTGAATAGTGCTTCTAGAAGTATTTTTGGCATTTTTCAAACCTCGACAACCACCGGCAGCGACCGCCGCAGTGATCTAGTCTGCGGCTGACGCGGTGGTCTGACGATTGGTCAACGAGAGAGCTCTGTAGCTCTCCCTTTTTTTTTGAAAACAGAAACCAAATAAACAAAAAAATTTCGATTATATATAAAGGCCTAAAGGCCAAAACGACGTCGTTTAGGCCAAGAAGGATCCACACGTTGACCCAGATTCGACCCAGGATCTGTGTAACCCGACCTGTAGACCTCCCTCTTCCAATAATTGCTGATTGGTATAATTGAACCGGTTTGAATCGGACCGAACCGTAGATCGTTCAGCCGAACCGTGCGTCGAACCGACCCTTTTTTGGTCCAGCCGAATCGATTATTGACCGAACCGTTAATCGGTCCGGTTTAGGTAAAAAAAATTTTTTTTTTAAATTTTCTAATTTTTTTATATTATTATTTTTGTTATTTTAAGTATTTTTTTTATTGATGCATGATAAATTCTTAAATTTGGTGGAATAAATGTTTAATTGTTTAAATAATAAAATTGAAAACAAATAATAATTAAAAATATACTAAAATGCTCAAAAAAATAATTTTTATTATTTTCTTTGCCTAGATGTTGGAGGGAATAAAAATATTTTTCTAAAGAAATAATTCTGTCTAGATGTTGGAGAATTATTATAATAAATTTTCATAAAAAATAAATATAAAAAATTTTTAAATTAATTTTCAAAAATCACTAAAATCGAACTTGCTTCGGAAAATCCACTTAGATGTTGGAGAGTTTTTTAGAGATGTTCGTATTTTCTAAAAACGAACCTTAAACACTAATTTTTTTTAATTTTTCAAATCCTAGGTTCTAAAACCCAAAATCCAAAATCTCTAAAATCCAAAACCCACTAAAAATCCAAAATCCCTAAAATTCGAAACCCTTAAATCCCAAAAACCCTCCCCAAAATCCGAAATTCCAAACCTTTAACTCTTAATCCAAACCAAGATCCAAAAATCCCTAAAATCCAAACCCTTAAATTCAAAACCCAAAATTAATAATTAAATTCTAAATCAAAAAATCATATCTAAAATTCAAGCTTTAAAACCTCTAAACCTAAGAAAACAAACCTTCAAAACCTTTACTGAAACCCTATACTCAAAACTTCTAAAATCTAACAAGACACGTGTGAAATTTATTTGAAGCAATTGTTCCCGAATGCTCCTAATGGGTATTAAAGAAATTTTACTTCGTTAAGTCTTTTATACGATTCTTAATTTGCTTTAACATGATTAAATAAATAAAAATATAATAAATTGAATCTTAAATATAAATAGTCCAAAGCTACCAGATGGAGGAGAGTAGGGGTGGTCTCATTATACTTAAGAATCCAACTCTTAAATTGCATTTCATTTTACATGACATTCATTAGCATACATACGTTAGCATGTTATCATCGATAATTGTCTACATTATTCTCTCTTTAATTTATTGTTCAATGATAAAATATTTTATAATAAAAAAAGAATAATACATTTTTTAAAAAAAATTGTGATATTATAAAACAAAATAAAAATAACATTCTGAAAGAAATAATTCTTGGTACTCTGCCTAGATGTTGGAGAGTTGCTAACAATTATTTTCAATAAAGATTGTTATTTCATTTTAAGGATTATTGTGTTAAATCTTAAGCAAAAGAGTTATTTTAAATTCTACCTAGATGTTGGAGAATTTTAAGATAATTCTTTAACTTAAAGATTCTCTCAATATTTCTAAATAAAAATTTTAGCAAAAGTATTTTTTAAAACGAAGGGAATTAGTATTAAATTTCAAGTCAAAATCATTTTTATCCAACACCGAAATAGCGCATAGTTGAATGGTACCAATTTATGGGCGTTGTGGGGGTGCTAATCCTTTCCCACATGTAACCGACTCCCGGACTCAACCTGGTTTTTCATAGATCAAAATTTATCTTTTTGATAAACTTTAAACCCGTTTTTATAGTTTTATTAAAAGGATAAACTTTTGGGTGGCCAATCACACCTTAACAAAGATTGGTGGCGACTCCCTCCTTTTATTTTTCTCAATTTTAAAACACAACTCATTATTTTACGTCTGACGGTCCCAAAATCGTTACGACAGTAATATATGATATATGAAATTATTTCATTACGACAAATTTTTAATTGTAAGTACAGTCAATAAAAAAGATGATTCCAATAAATTCATCAACTATATGAAAATTTTCTTTTGATCAAGTTATTTATGTTTTTAAAATATAAAAGATAATGAGAACAAAACCAATGAATTTACATAGAGTATATCTATATCGTATTTTTGTCATGTCAAATATGTGTATAACATAAATAATTGTAGTATCAAATTTGTATCAGCACACAACATAAAACATTTTTTTATCAAATCTATATATAATTTTTACCAAATTTTTAAATTGTATCGCCTTTATATTTTTTTCATAACATTTTTATTTCGTGTTTAAAATTATCAAATCTAAATTTAAGCTTAGCAACAATGTTTTGATTGGTTTGAACATGATTAAGCTCTTGCAAAGAGATACCATCGAAAAACATAGCAGTCAAGCATATAAACATTTCTATTTTCTAAATATGAGAATTAACCCAAATGATTCACTCTCCTTAAATAAGATAAGATCATAAGGTAAAAATATTAATGATATTATATCATGATTAAAATAAAATTTCAGACAAAAAGAAGTTATTCTCATGAATTATGAAAGAAATAAAACCAAATCTAAATTATCTAAAGGTTTGGGAACATGAAGCAATAGTAAAAGTTTGCAAAACCAAGAAATTAAAGATGAATTAAGTGCATTGGCTATGCATAATTACGTACAATAAAGTATGTAGATTAATATCATATCGAAAGAATATATATTCAAGGTAATTCATCAAGTTACTAAATAAAATTCATATGAACTTGAAACAGAATTCTTCTAAATTGAAGAATATAAAGACCTTGTACATTTTAAAATAAATAGTTAAAATAGTAAAGTTATGATTTAAGTTTTTTATTAAAATAATTAGAATTATATGACTTGTATTTTTTAATGATACTTGTTTAAAGAACAAGTTGCATATAAACCTATATAATAAGGTTTGTTATGAAATCCAATTTTAACGCTTTGTGGAAACAAATGAAATTCAAGGAATAGCATTCTCGAAAGAAATTATAAATGATTAATTGTTTTACAATTATGGTTAATAATAATAATAGTAATATGTGTGTGTGTGTTAATGGTTTAATTTTTTTGTTGCAAACCAATAAATTATAAAAGAAACTTAATAGAAAAAAAAAGTTGATATAATTCTAGACAAACACTGAAGCCAAGTATTGTTTAGAGAATTTACACATATATAAAATGATTATCTTTATATATTTACATAGTAAAAAGAATTAATTACTACAAAAAAAAAAACTTATTGCATTGATGTTAATTCAGCAAAGGAAATGAAATTCACATGTTTATAAAATGATGAATTAGATAAAAAGGATGTGTATGAAATAACTTTTTTCAAGATAAGATTATAAAAGCATGTAAATGAGCTTTTAAATTCTTCAAGTTTCAAATTTTAGGCTTGTTGAATGGGAATTTATTTATTTAATTAATGTTTATTAAGTTTTTTCATAAATGATTGTATTTAATATGTGATGTATAAAATTATTCGATTATAATAACAATTATTAATTATAATTATAACCCATAAAAAAATAATTTTTACAACTATTAAATTCATCGATCACATGAAAATTTTATTTTGATCGAGCCATTTATTTATTTTTTTAAAAATAAATCCTCCTGTACCACTTTAGGAATGCTAGAGCTAGCTAGAGGCTTGTGGTATTGATTCTATTAAAAGCTTACATCTGTGACAAACTATTAAGCACCATGATGGGATAGCAATCAAATTAACTAAATCATCTACTGAAGCCTCTTTATCCCTGGACAAGAAGGGAGAAGTGCGAAAAGAGCATCACCATATCCAACGGGAACTGTCATGTAGCATAACATGTAAGAATAGATGACGAGGTGAGACTAAAATGCACTGAAAAGTGACAACACGTTCGACTGGTTAAAGAATGATCAGAATTAGAAACAAAACCCAGATTCATTGATCATATAAACATAAGCATGCATGAAAAGTAAGTAGCAAGACACGTGGGGTGAAATCAACCCCTCATTTCCATCAGTCAACATACAAAAGTAAACACACGGTAATTCCCATCAAGTCAAGATTTAAACCTCGGTTGGAATTTCACCACCTAGTTGTTCAATGTAGCGAAGCACCTGGCCCTTCTTCACTATTTGCCCCTGTTGCAGAAACAAACTCAGAATTTCTCAATAGAACCTCTAACATATGGAAACGAAAGCAACACTTGAGAGTACAAGTGAACCAATGATGGCTTCCAAATCAATGGTTTCATTTATGTTTTGTCTCTTGAAGACAACACGTTGGAAAATAAAAGGATGAAAAACAGTAAAACCATTTTGAATGCTATGGCCAAATGAGAAAAAACATTATCTCTTTCTGCTAATGTGATCAAAGCAATCTATTGTTTGGGCCCCTGAAATAAACAAATACTCTTACCAAAATCCATTGAAGTATTACCTCTTTACACGATGGTGGAGCACGCTTCCCCTTTATGGTTCGTGATCTCCTGAAGAAACCTACCTGCACAATTTATCATCTTACTTCTATGAGTTCAAAGCAAGTGAAGAATTTAAATTTCATATTCTCACCTTCAGAGACTGAAGTATCACCAAGGTTTCATCTGCAGCTTTATCAAGTAAGGATTGGATTCTCCCTGAAGAAGATAGGGGTTTGGTGACAGCTAAAGAAGGTGAAGAAAAGCCCCGTTTGAGTCAGGTGGTTCAACAGTTCTATTGGTGCTGACGCTGACAGGAGGAGGATTTGGGAACGCAGGTGGATGTTCACTTTTTCCCGCCAAGTCCCTCACTATGTATAGCCGAAATCCACCAAGCTAACAAATGGAGACAGAACAGAAAGCCACTCAAAACCACAATATCTGTAATTGTTTGGATACGAAACAGAAACAATTCAAGTAGAAAAGCCATTAACATTATCAAGCTATTTGCGGCACAAGAAATTAAAACCTGCTTACTTTTAGTTCAAACTCTGCAATTGAAGTTGTATTTCATATATCTCTGACCAGAGATTCCACCTGCAGTTAGAAATTGTAAACTGCAAACTTCTAAAATATAAGCTAAAGGTAAGATTTTTCATTCATTTTTGAGAGAAGTCCCTACGCAGGCAATATTCACATATTTATTCCCAAATTTCTAACGTTTGATACATTTAAAAAAAAAAAAAAAGAGAAATCAATTACTTCATTTTCTCCAAATCCCAATATTGTTTCTTCACAGCGCTTAAAACAGAGTTGAAACTTGAAACAGCTAAGCAATAGTTCACTTAATTACCCAGTAAACTTAAAACGCGTCTACTAGATAAAATATTTTTAATTTAAAGGTGAAAAAAAGAATGGCAATAATGATGTGGCATAACATACATGCTTGCATTAATGATTTACAAAAAAACAATTATGAACTCACCCCAGATGAATTTGGAATAAGCTGGCTGGTCAAACCAGACATTTTAGTCTCTTCAGAATCATCTGCTAAATTTGTAGTGGCTGCAAGTCAGCAACCAAAATGATACAGACATTACAACAAATCATGCAGTTTAGAAAACTTAAAAAGCAAAAAACAGAGATGATGGCAAAACTTCAAAATATTCAAATTTACACACTTTAATCAGTGAGGGACTTCATTTCTATTTTGACAGTGGTTAATCTGAGATAAGACGGAAAAAAAAGTGACAAATGACCAGAAATAATCGGGTAAAAGATTTTTTTTCCCAATGACTAGCATGTACTTCAACCTTAAATGCAATAGGATTGAGCAGTTGAGACACAAATATCTGGATATTTCACGAACAAGATAGTTCATGAAATTATTACAGATCCAAACAAGCTTCAATAGTTACAGTAGTTCTTTTCTTTTCCTCCTTACCTCACCCTGTATTTTTTTTTTCGTTCTTTTTTCTCTGAAAGCCTTACAGCATACTGACAGATTAGAGATTTTTGTAACCTGTATAATGAAGTGAGAATGACTTTAAATTGCAGAAACATTATAGACTATCCCTATTTCGACAAATTTGAGTGGACAATAGAACCAGAAAGAGAGATGAATTGAATATTATCAACTTGCACCATAGTCACTGTCATTCAATCACATTACTTACCTCCAAGATAAATGAACTAAAAACTACTTCTCTATTCATTTGTTATACACGTGCGCAACTACTGTGCATAAATAGACGTATACAGGAGTTATGTGCCAAAAACTTACCAAAGACTTTAAGGAAAGATTAGTCTGTAAAGCAATTCAAGGGTAAAATTTTACTAAATCTGAAACAAGCAGAAGAACATAGAATATATGTCTTCATGAGACTGCTACAATGTGAAATGTATTTCTTCAAGAATCAGAACTATTATTGAGAGCACAAAAGTTCATTGTGTCAACTCTTTATATCGACACACCTTACAGCACAATTTTATTTTTTAATACACTAATTTAATAAAAATACTTCATTTATATATAATTAAAATGTTATTTATATTTAAAAATGATATTTTTATAAAAATTATACTAAATTAAAATTATTAAATTAATTTCACTCAAGTCAAGTCAAATGCATACTGAATGTACATAGTTAAGATCGAAGTCGAATATAAAAAAAAAAATCTAATGTCAAGTTAGAGAAAAATTGGATAGAATTATTAAAGAGCCAAGTTGATCAAAGGATGAATTTTAACTCATCCCGACTATTTGGCTTTCTTTTATTTTTCATTTTTGTCCTTTCATTGTTTTTTAGTTTTTATTTATTTCTAGATAAATTTTATCAAAAAAGGGTCACTAATTATATGAATGACAAAATAATCAGTATCCGACAAATTATAACCTGACTTCATCCAATGGGGGAGCTTTTTTCTTTTCGAAATTGGGATCAAGTTGGGCTACGATGGTTTTCTATTTTTTAAATTAGGATCAAATCAGAGGCAAGTTCAAGGTGCTTCATGATGATCTCTTCAAGATATATAAAAAATACATGTTCTATTATTTATTTAATTTTATATTTGTATATGTATTATTAATATAATTATTATTTAATAACTTAATTAAATAAAAATACTACATTTATATATATTTTACATACAATTTATATTAAAAATAATATTTTAATAAAGATTGTACTAAATTAAATTTATTGAATTTATCTCCGATTAAATTAAATCAGATGTGATTATACATATATGTGCTTAGTTGAGATTTGATATAAAAATAGTAACCCGATGTCGGGTCTAAATTGGATTCAGATTGAATAATTAAAAAGTTGGGTCGGAGCCAATGCTAGAAAAATCTGCCTTAACCCGACTTCTTGTCATCCTAAGTGAATGTATCCACGTTACATCTCAATTTAGTTCTCTTTTCCTTTCTTTTTTTTTCTTAGGCCATTTTCTTTTATTTTGTTTTTGAAATTGTCTATTTTATTTTTTCTTAATTATGTTTGAAAAGATAAATTTAAAAAAATGAATTTTGATTTTATTTGTTACATAAGATGTCAAAATAAAATGCACATATTATGCATAAATTAATTGATAAATTTTTGCTAATCATTATATTTATTAAAAATATTATAAATGAAACTATACTCGTTGATTTATTAAATTTATCTTGAACATTGTTTATTACAAATAAAAAAACATTGAACCAACGATAAAGTGCAAGACTATTTCTAGTTCATGTTAAAGAAACAAAAGTTCATTTATTTACCCTGAGATCATGCCCTATTGCTATGGACCATTATTGCAAGCATTAAACAAGAAAATTAGTGAGAAAGATTCAAACAGAATAAAAATTTCATACACTTAGTTATATATTGTCGCCCTGAAGTTTGGTTTGCCTGATCCCTCATTATAAATCTTTTCGTAGTTTTTCACTCCCTTATCATAATTTTTGGTTCCTTTTAACTATTTAAGTGGAAGTTTTACCATAGTGAAAATAAAATTAAATTAGCATAACAAAAATAAGAGAAGTTGAGAAAGCTATATTTCCTCATAACAGGTTCCAAAGTTTATTTGCCACAAAAATTAATAGATTGTATCAATATATATTAACTTAATATAAACTAGTGACTTCTGATATGTGAAGGAAGCCATTAAATTTCAACAATTTCAGAATCTAACTATTAAAAAATCATAGAAAAAAATTATTTCCCTTACCTTTTCTTCTTCTTTGTTCTTTTGTTTTAATTCCTTTCAACATCGATCGGTGAGATAGCTTACCTCCGTCATCCAGCTCGGGTGAGTGGAGTTCAATTTGGTGACAGTCAAATGACCTTTCCCTTTCTCGTCTCTTCTTCCTCTTTCATTTTCCAATTCTTTCTCTAAAGGAAAGGCCGTGGCTTGACCTCCCTTCCAACTTTCTCTTTTTTTTTCCTTTGTTTTCTTCTCTCTTCTTTTGGGGCTTTCTAAATACACCACAAAATTTTTTTTATACACCCTCAAAATTTCTTTCAAAAATACCCATATAACAAATACAAATTTTAACCTTTAATAAATAATAAAAATAACCTTAATAACTTATACATCCCAAAATCAACTTTGTACATCTTGGAAATCCATTCTGAGAATTATATTACTTTCTCAAAAATGGATTTTTGAGAATCTTGTTTTCTTATAAATCCGTTTCCAAAAGTACATGATTTTTTATTTAAATATATATTTAATTATAAACTCTTGATAACATTTAATTTTAATTTAAATAAAATAAATACATTTAATCTTAAAATAAATAATACTAAAATAAATCAATCTCTTTATCAATGTCTGACATGAAAAATCAGATGTGTTGGAATCTCTAAATGTCTCTAATGATTTCTTTGAGGCATGACTCAATTCTAGCAATAAAGACCTCTAATATTTAGGCCACTGACAATGTCATCAACACATTGACAAATCCAACAATAAAAACTAGTGGTTGAAAGAGTAGAGTTCTTACTGCCATATTTATCAATCTGCTGATGACATGGTCAATGTTCTATAGGGTGTTCAATCTCGAACTAGCATGCATGCACACACATGAGTCGTTGATGTGCCCATTCTTATATGATCATATGTATGAATAGAAGAGACATGTTAGTCCTTAAGCATGCATAGGCATAAAAGTGTTGTTGTTTGGAGACCAGAAAACCAAGAACACCCTTTGGCCCATGCAAAACCAGAAAACTAGAAAATGGTTTTCTTGATTTTCTAGAGTATCAAGAGAAAGAACAAGTTTATGCCATGTATGTTGAGAATATCGATTTTAGTTTCAATCATACACAAGTAAATGGGCTTATAAGATAATGATTTAAGGTTTTCAGTGATTAAAGTTAATTCGAGATTCTAAGAAATAGATATCGAAGAATACTTAAAGATTCTCGAATATTCATTTTTGAGAATACCCAAAACTTCTCGAAAATGGATATCTAAAAAGCTTTCAATGTTCTTATAAATGAATACTTGAGAACCTTTGAGGTTTCTCGAAAATAGATATCCAAGAATCCTTAAAGCTTCTCAGATGTCCATTTTTGAAAAGCTTCAAAGTTTCTCGAACATTTATTTTCGAGAAACTTGATTTCAAAAAATAAAGAGAGAAGAACAAAGAAAAGGTAGTAATGGAAAATAGAAAGTGAAAGGTTGGGTGTATTTAGTTAAAATAGAAAATTGAGTTTTAAATTTGGGTATATTTAGAAGTGGGGTGCATAGAGTAATAAATAGGCTGTAAATAGAAGTCTCATCTTCCTTTTACCTTATTATAAATATTATAAAGTCTTTTTTAACCCTACAATTATTTTAAATGTCAAATCTGAGTTGGCTTTAAGGGACAATTTTTATTTATTGTTGTTTTTCATTTCATCCAAAAGCTTTTCAAGCTTCTCTCTTTCTTTTACTTTTTTATAAATATTATAAAGATATTTTTAACACTAAAGTCATTTTAAATGTCACATATAATTTGGCTCTAAATTAGAATATTAGGGATAATTTTTTTTTATAGATTAAAAATTTCTAGGTAAATTATATAAATTGGAATTTCTAGTATCTTATGCTCATATAAATTACAATACCCTCAGTATACTAATTTTTGGCACTTATTTGATGTATGTATAATTTTTATATCTAAATTGAATTTAATAAATAATTTTTCAGCAAAAATGAAGGGAAATGAATGTAGACACCAAATTTATCTAGATTTTAATTGAGTCTTAGTTTAAAATTTGTCGGTATATTAGGTTCTCAGGGCGAGGCCTAAATTCAATTCAACTAGGCTTCAAGCTCGATTTTAATTCAACTAGGCCTAAAGTTTGATTTTAATTGGGTCTTAAGCCCATTTCATTCTTTAGGCCCAACCTATTTTTTATTTTATTTTATTTTTAGTTTATTTTATTTTTTGTTAAATTAAACAAAATACTAAAAAAAAGAAACAACCAAAAAAATAAAAGAAAAGAAAAAAACAAAGGAGGCAGGGGGTGTTTGGTGCCGTGCATAGCACCACTAGCACCACCAACCCCTACTAGGCCTGTGCCACCCGTTTAGGCATAGGGCCAAGACTGGACAAAATAAAAAAAAAAAAAGAGTAAAGAGGAGGTTGGTGTTTAGGGTACCATATACGACACACCTATTTGCGAAGCCCTGTGCCACTTACCTAGGCATAGGGCATAGCTAGAGCTCTATAAATAAAGCTCTGTGGTTGACCCCTAAAAAATGAAAGAGGAGACCCTACAAAAAAAAACATTTTGCCAAAGAAAAACAAAAAAAAATCAAACAAAAACTTAGTCCCTTGGGAACAAGGAACCAAATGTCAAAAGACCCTACAAAAAGAGAAAACAAAATCAATCTCAAAAAACAAAAAAAAACAAGCTAGAATATTGTAAAAAAGAGTTTGGTCAAAAATTTGAAGTTCGATTCAGGTTGTTTGGGACCTTTTTTAGTGGAAAGGAGTTTAGATCTGTGCTTAGGAAGGCGAGAGGAATTTTTTGAAAGCTTTTTGGATTTTTTGACAACCGGTCGATGACCATCTACGACGGTTGACACGACAAACAATGAATGACAAATTTGGATAAAGAGAGGGGGTCTGAAAGAGAGAAAGAGGTAGAGAAAGAAAGAGAAGAGAAAACTGAGCTAAAAATATTTGAGGTTTTCATATAAAGTTGAGAGCCAAAATGACGTCGTTTCAATTAAAAGATCAAAATGACATCATTTTAAGTCTAGGATCCACACGCCAACCCGTTGACCCGACCCAAGGTCCATGCACCTGACTCGACAACCCGTCGACCCGACCCAGGGTCCATGCACCCAACTCGACAACCCATCTTCCAATTGACTTTTTCTGGTCTAGCTAAATTGACCTAGAACGAAGCAGACCGGCATTGAATCATCGAACCAACCAGGTCGAGTCGACGAATCGATTAGACCCGCATTGAACTAACCGTTGACCAATCTAGTTCAAGCAAAAAAAATTTTTTTGAATTTTTTAAAATATTTTTTTATATATTATTCTAATAACATTTATGCATATTAAAATATTTATATTTGTTAGAATAATTTTTTGTTTTGATAAATAATTTATTAGTAAAAAAAATAAATGATGAAATATGTAGTTAAAAGTTTTATAATTTTGTTAATTTAAAATAAACTTTAAAAAATAAAAATAAACTTTATAATAATAATAATAATATAAAGTAATAAAAAATGTAAGAAAAGGAAATTTTTATCTGACAATGAGATTCAAAGGTATTCTGAGTAGTGATACCTATGAAATCTCTAGGTGAGAAGATTTTTTTTAAATACTACCAATATATTGAAATATTTATAAAAATTTTTCAATACAATAAAAATTTTCTTTTTTTTGTTATAAAATAGTAAATAAAAATTAACTAATAAATTAAGAATAAAGTGTTAGAAAATAAGAAAAAAGAAAATTTTATCTGATGATGGGATTCTAAAAGTATTCCGAGTAAAGATGCTTTAAGAAATCCCTAAGTGAGAAGATTTTTTTTAAATATTACTAATGTATTGGAATATTTATAAAAAATCTTCAATATAATAAAAATTCCTTTTTTCTTCAAAAACTTAAATGATAATTAAAAAATAATAATAATCAATAAAATTTTCAAAAAGTAAAATAAAATGTATGCATTAACATGTTAGTATTTACATTGCATGATGACATAATTTTTTTACGAAAAGTAAATCTAAACCTTTGAGGATAAGATTCTAAGATATTCGAAGAAACGATGCCTAAGAAATCTTTAAATGAGAAAGAGTCTTTCAATGTTACCAAAATACTGAAATATTTTAAGAATTATTTCAAAAAAAAAGTTATAACTTATTTTTCCCAAATAAAATTTGAATAATAAATTTTTAATAAAAAAAAAGAGAAAACTCAAATTCCATTAAATGAAAAATCAAGGTGTTAGCTTTTTAGGTGAAATTATTTTTTGAAACCCTAAAAAATAAGACTATTTTTTTATCAAAATCAATGGATAACGAGTAGTTAATTAGTACCATTTTTAAACAGGTGCTGGGGGTTGCTAATTTTTCTCCACACATTACTGACTCTCGGACCTAAACTATTTCGTAGACCCTAAAATTATCTTTTTAATAAATTTTAATTAAATTTAAAATTTCATTAAATAGATATGTTTTAATAGGTGACCAATCGCACCTAACTTAAAAAAATTGATGGCAACTCTATTTTCTATTTTTTATTTTCGTCTCCAAATTCGTCAAGCGACCTTAAAACCGTTACGAAAATGAACAAAAAAAAGTGAGAAGACAAAAGAAAACAATTGTTGGGTTTTCTTTTTTCTATTTGACATGAGGAAGGAAAAATAAACAGAAAATAAAAATAAAATTGTAAATAAAATGATTATTGCATTTTTTTTTTCACTTACTTTTTGAAAGATTGAATTTAGAAAGACATAAAATCTATAAATGAATCCAATCATTTTTTTTCCTTTAATCTAAGAAAAAAATTAAAAATTTTTTTTCCTTTCTTTGTTTCATCCCACCAAACACAACGTAGAGTCATGACAAATTGAGAGTACACATAAATGTTATTTTTATAAACTTTGAGTAATTCAATTCCCATCACCCTAATTTGAATGTCCAATTATATAAAATATTTATCACAATTTGTACTTCAATTTGATTGAAAGGCTGAATACTAGCTCTCCACTTAAATTTGATGCGTACACAGTTTTCATATTTGACTTTTGGGTCCTTCGGCTTGTCCATCTATCATGGTAACAATTCTTGTGAATAGCAATAATGGATCTTAAAAGTAATAAAGCAAAAAAAAAAAAAACTTGCCAATTAAACTTTGATTCATTGGCACGAATATTTTAAAATTTGAGATTTTAAAATTGAATTTTATTATATGAATTTGTTTTAGTTTTATATTAAATTTATTTAATTATTTTTTAATTTGGTCGATAATTTTTATATATATGAATATAATATTTATTATGATTGTGATTTTTTTATAATTGTAATTTTATAAAAAATATAGTCAATTACTAGTAATTATAATAGTTAATTATTATTAACTAGATATATCCAAATTCAATGACAACTCTAAAAATCCTCCTATTGCATTTCTTTTTAAAAAATTTTAACTTTTTCATTTTCACTTAATAACAATTTTTTAAAAAAGTGTCCGCACGTTTTATCTAGAAAGAGCAAGATATGTATCTATTATTTAAAAGGATTTAAATTTTTTTTTAAATAAAAAGTTCACCAAAAATAAATTTCACATCAATAGATCAGGTTCTTTCACATAAAAGAATTATATACAGTTTTACATATCAAATTATATAATTATTTTTAAATATGATAATTAATAGATTTGAATTTAACTCATAACATTTATAATTTTTTTTAGATTATGATTTTTTTATTAAATAATTATATAAAATATTCTTTTTTTATCCTTTTTTTCAGAGTAATCATGTTCGAATATTAGTTGGTGGGGAGGAAAAACCTAATTAGAAACACTTAAATAGCTCAGTGTATGCATGGCCCTCTCGTTTATTAATTTGTTTATGATGATGCAATTGACAAGAAGATGAATCAATTATAAATTGATGAGGAACCCTGGTAACTATAGATTTGCAGCTTAGGTAATTAATTTACTAATTGTATTCCCATGTTTAGTGTGAGAGCATGGGGACAGTGGAGAAGAAGCTGAAAGGAAATGGATTTGGAATACGTGCGGGCAATAGTGGAAGAAGGCGGGATCTATGTTCAACAACTGTTCTTCCATGACCCAAATGGGTTCATGATTGAGATATGCAACTGGGATAACCTGCCTACCAGTGATCACACTGGCAGGTGAGATGGCTCGATCATGCTCCAGAGTGAATGTGCAACTGTGCAGTGTCAGTAGATACAGCAAGTGGTTCAGCAGTAAGAGCAGCTGCAGGAGCAGAGCTGAGTCATTTGATTTAGGTGCATGTTAATAAAAATCATGAAAAAAAAGGCACCCTATCTGCTTTGTTTTTTTCATGTTCTTGTCTAACTATTGTATGGACAAGTCCTTATTTTTCTTCACTTGGTTTAGTAGTTTGTTCAATATTATTTATTTTGTAATTAATAAAGACAAGGCCTAGATGTGATCCCAAGGGAAGTGATCATTTTATGAGCTTATTTTAATTAATTAAAAATGGACTATTCTCTAAAGTTTTTCTAGTACTTAAAATTATGTAAGGCCCCCTTCTCTTGCTGTGAATGATTTGGGGTTTCAAAATCTACTAATTTAATGCACAAGTTGGAACTAGTTTTGATTGATATATTGTGTGAAATGCCATTCACATGAAAGAGTTTGTTGGAAATCATGTTATGAGCACATAGTCTTATCCTAATTTATTTATCATAGAACAAAAAATAAAAATTTCATAAAAATCAGAATTTGAATAGGATTTTGCTATCTATCCTTTCATATATAGCTATCATTCACACCTTATTTACGTATTTAGATTTGTTTCAATTTTAGGGTAATGGTCTATCACTAGGTCATGTTACAACAGGTCATGTTATAATGTCAATCTAATTTCCAAATTGGACAAATTCATCTCGTATTAATTAGATTCAAGTTTCTATCCGGAATTACAATTTCATCTACAATCTATCATACAAATGTAATGCTGAAAAATCAAATGAATAACCGATAAAGAATCGAAAATTATGATTGCACCTGTCCAATGGAAGTTCATTTTGGAGGCAGAGGAGAGTTAAGAAAACAAAAAATAAAAAAATAAAAGATTGCAGAGAGTTGAGTAGTTTTATATATGTTTATGTATCTTAGAGATATTTAAGCGTAGTTGATAGGATTCTGAAGCCCACAAAATCTAAATCCCAACCAATCTTGAGTCCTGGATTGGGACGGAAGTTGGCAAAAAGGTTCCCTCCAAAGCTGAAACCTACGATTTCTTCCTCTTTTAAGACATTGCCATGCTCTTAAAATTGATCATTGATTTGGCATTCATTTTGGCTTTGGATTTACGTTTCATCCCTTCTGTATCTCTCATTTCATACTATTACTATTTCTTAACAACAAAGATGCTTTAGTTAAACATAATCTCTATTGGTGATCATAATTTCATCTTTTTTAATATTATAAAATAATTATTTTACCTTTAAATAAATTGGCCATTCCTTCATAGGTCTTAGAATTGGTAAAGGGTTTCTTGTCTTGCCTCTGCCTGTTTGTGGCTATTTGGAGGCAACCAGACGAACGAAAGAGAGTTCTTGGTTGAGTTGCTTCTTCGATTTTTTGTTCATGAATAAGCGATCCAAAGAAAATTTGAAATTAAAATGAGAGAAACCGCTTGTCTCAACCCAAAATTCTCAACCTACACAAGGCCATATTCATTCGTCTTGTTTGGATGCTAGGACTTCTGTCTTCTCCTTACCGAAATGCGATCTTGTATTTTACATTTTTCGATTGGCGGCTGATTTCTATGCTTTTTATTGGAATTTTCTTGTCTTCTTGCAACACTGTGTTTCGTCATTGATGAATTTGAAAATGAAATTTCTCTCTTGGTGATGTATGGAAAATAGA
Organism: Durio zibethinus; assembly: GCF_002303985.1. The sequence continues at coordinate 8,444,841 of NW_019168037.1, read as the reverse complement.
TGGAAAATGGGTCCCGTGTGTTTTCTATATTCAGGAAGCAGATAATTGCTAAAAATACAATTAAAATGTTAACAATAAAAGTTAAAAATATATTAAAATACTTTTTAAATAGATTATATTTGATCATCTGTCTAATATTATAAAATGATCATTTTACCCTTTAATGAAAATAAAATAACTTAAAATATTAATAATAAAAATTTAAAAATATATTAAAAGAATTTTCAAAGAAGATATATTTTGACACATTAATCAAAATAAAATAATTTAAAATATAATTAACAAAGAAATTAAAAATATATTAAAAGAATTCCCAAAAAGTTATATTTAGACATCTTTCCAACATTATAAAATGACTATTTACCTTTTTTAACATTCTAGAATAACTATTTTATTTTTTAATGAAAATAAAATAACTTAAAATATAAATAATTAAAAAAATAAAAATTATAAAATTCGAAAAAAAATAGATCTATAAATTTTTTGTATATTAAAAATTTATATATGAATTCAACAATTTAAAAGAACACCAAACGATGCATTTAATAAAAAAAAATTCTTATCCTTTTAGAAAATGCAGGGGTTAATACTAGTAACTGAAATTGAGGACCCGTTTGATTCCATCACATCGAAGCAATGGAATGCAATGGGATTTTGACCTCCAATGCACCGTGGTTCGTGAGATGCATTTAGATAGCGATGATGCAGTTGGGGAGCTTCTGCACTGCTTTTAGATTTTTATTTAAAGGAAAGGATCCGGTGATTTACTAATCTCTACGGCAGTCAAATGCTTTAATGTATTCGGTTTAATGTAAAATTAAAAAAGAAAAGGATTTTCAATTATAAAATAACTGCTTTTAAAGTAGGGATATTCTTCTTATTGCAAGATTATCAGATGTGGAAAACAGATATGGAGATTACAGGGGAAAAACAGACAAGCATTCATCATGAAAATATAGTACAAATTATGCAAGAAAAAAAAGCTTGTATTAATTTAATTATATAATATATTAAGAATTGTTCTTTTACATATTTTCAACCTTCCATATCATCTGTATACATTCATCCATAATTGATAAAATACAAGCTAAAAAACAGATTAATGAGGCAATTGGAAGAAGATAGCACAGAATACCAGTTCAAGCTCTTAAAGAAAAAAGAAAGGGCAATCGATCAGAGTCCTCTAGCCAACATTTTCTCGTAATTCTCAATGGATTCCAGCCTCTGGAGCAAAAGTTGGTGCCTGAATTTCTGGATGAATGCCTCAGCACTTTCGTTTATGTCGACGAATGGCTTTTTCCCTGTGACATTGGACCTCATGGCTCTATGATCTTTGAAGTTATGGACATTTGGTTCTGGAATTTTGGAGTTGTGGTATGAATGAGGCATGGAGCTGTTCTTCATTGTAATTGCAAGATAGCTTTCTCTAATTCTTTCTTCCTTGCACGACTCTCTTTGTTGATAAGATGATGGTTTGGTTTCCCATATTTATAGCTAAGAAGTCAAATAAAAAATGGGTTATTTTAATAGGCTGTTATTCCATTTCACATTTTTTATGTAGGAGCACGCCTTGCTAGAATTTTCAAGTAAAAGATATCAACAAGTTCAAGTTATAGATGGAAAACATCGTGGGAGGATATGCTATGGTGCTTCTTTTTCTTTTTTTTTGTAAATTTTATAACTTGTACAAAGATCTTCCTAAATCCTAATAGTCATGTTTAGTAAAATGATGTATTTTCAACAATTCAGACTTAATCTAATGATTCTTAAAAAGATTGAGTTCCGCGATTTGAATCTTGATATATACTAAAAAGAGTTATATGCACTTTTCGATTAATTTGATTAAAAACTTTTGATAATGTTAAAATGTTAGACCACTTACATATAATTGATAATGGGTTGGTTTAGCTTAACATTTCCCATGTTAGAGCAAACAAGGTCCCTTATTCACACGCACTACCCATATATAGAATTAGGGATATTATTATGTCTCAAGATATAGTATGGACATTATGTTTTATTCACATGATATTATATAAATTAATACCGTAAAACGTTAATAAAATTTTAAATTACTCAAAATTTTTAGTAAAATTATTGAGAATCATATATAATAATAATAATAATAATAATATCTTATTCTACAGAGAAAACTACAAGTGACTAATTCTAGCAATTAAGGGTTGGGATAACAGACTGGGGAGTATTACTGCCTACTCTGACCATCTTTTTACTATGAAGAAAGACCTAAGTTGTAATTTTCCCACACGTATTCAGGTAGTCAAATTCAAATGAAAATTACGGCTTAAGCAATGACCCAGCGGGTTGAGGCCCCAAGGTGCCCTTTCGAGGCACCATTGTTGGGGATCTAAGGACAAAATATGAACTTGCGTTTCTATAGATTTACATATAATAATTGTTAGATATCATACCTGTTTTACCAAAAGAAATAGTATAAAATTGAAAGGTAGATGCGTAGTTAAAATATTATAATATTCTAATCATCCTAATTAATTTGCCTTAACTTTCCATCCGAACTCTTCCTATCCATGATACTCGACCGAGTCCCAGCTGTCATACTTTGTTTGTGAAATGGCACCACCATGTTCCCACCTTGGGCTTACATCTATGGTGGATACACTTACATAGTCATATTCATGTTCAATTCAGAATTTTGTTTTCAAGATATCCATGATATAAAAATTATTGATAGATTTATTAATTTTATCGATTAAAAATATGTCCAAAAATTTTTTTGAAGATATTTGAATTTTATTAATTTTTTAATTTTAAAATAATCATAAATAGTTGAATACTTTATTTATACATATGAATCTGTCATTGTTCATCCTGATAATGTGATATTTAAAGGACAATATCTTTAGCTTTCTACTCAATCCTGGTCCCATGATTACCACTAGAATGCAGCCAAATAACTACTATTCAGGATTTTTGTTTTGTTCGTTTGTTTATTTAAAAAAAAATAGTAAATTTATAAATAAAAGATGAAATTAGAGATGAAATTTGAATTTTAAATCTATTGAATATTATTTTTTGAAAGTGATTATATGAATCAATTAAATTCATAGGTTAATTATGATTATTTCATTCTAAACAACTTAAGATCTTTATTAAAATCCCATTTCACTTCTTTTACCACTTGATTTCGCACAAGTGCATGGCCACTATTGCAATCATCTATCATTATCATAAAATGAAAGTTAGCAACTTAAGTGGTGTAGTGGTGACATATGTTGACAAAGACACAGAATTTATCAATATTTAAGAGTAGTATTGCGAGAAATATTGAGAATTAAATTTTGGGACCATTTTTGGATGTTTGATGATTTCTTTTGGAACTTTGTGTTTGGGCTTTCATTATTATTTTTCTTCTTATTTTGAATATAATTTTATACTCTATAATTTTTTGGTTTATTTAATTTTTTTATGATTTAATTTATCTTCATATTATGCTTATTTAATTGACTCATTCCAAAATTGATCATTTTTCACCTAAACTATGTTATTTCATGAAGAGATATTTTAAATATTATTTGTAGTTTATAAATGTTTTTATTAATGTTCTGGCTTCGTGAGTTAATGGCAAAAATTAAGCTTTAGAATCTTAGAAATCTTAAGTTCAAGTTTCATTATATATAAGTTTCGTTCAATTTTATATTGAATTTATTTAATAATATTCTAATTTATTAGTTGTTTATTTAATGATTTCTTATATATAAATGTAATATTGAATTATAATTATAAATTTTCTTCTATTTATTAATTTCCATTGAAAAAATAAAGCATTAGAAATTTAAAAAGACTATGTTTATACAAATAAAAAAGTTGATAGTGCTCCTCTATCCATTTGTCATAAATGCTTGACCTGAGATGCTAGGAAGTAACTTTAATGCATGTAAAAGAATTAAGAGCAAATTGGGGGCAAGGGTCCACTCTCCACTGTTTGATGATCCCCTGAATTCCTGAAATTTTCTGCCGAAGAATAACAGAACAGAACAGAACAGGGGAGAGATTCTCTTACCCTTTTCCCACAAAATGAGACATAGAGCTCCCGAACACCCCAGAAATTTGTGAAACCTACTGGAAAAGAATCTTAAGGAATCCAAAGGAAAAAAGAATAACAAAAAAAAAAAAAAGCTTTTGTTCTTATTCGGGAAAACACAAAAATAAAAGTAAATCAAATCAAACCCAAGATGCCAAAGGTGCCTTACAATGAGAAAGAAAGAGGAAAGAGTGTGGAATCAAGATTTTGCCTTTCGTACATGTGAAAATTGTCTCAAGAAAAACCAAATAAAACATTTGCAGATTAATTTAATTACTTCCACCCAAACCACAAAATTCTGAATGAAACAGAAACAAGAAACATTATCAGAATAAAAAAAAAATCAAAACTTTAAACATCCCCTTAAAAAAAAGGCATCCAAAGGCATCCATCTGTTTTTTTTTTTTTTAAAAAGAAACTTTAAGCTTTAAAAGAATAATCTTTTTTTTCCTTAAGTCCCACATCTCAGTTTATTGAGTTGGATTTAAACTTAAACTTAAACCCCCTATGTTCACCGGAATTCCTACCTCCGGTCACAGGAAAATACGAGGAAAAGAACAGACAAAAACCTATCTTGATCTACGCTTACCAGGCCTTTTCCTATGAATATGATTCTTGGTTTGTTTCCCGAAAGCACTGCAAAAACCACAAGTTGAAACCTTTGGAGAAGGTGGCTCAATAGCAGCGGATACCTTACCAGTACGGTAACCTCGTCTTTGACCGTTAGATTGGCTTCTTTCAATGGTATTGATTGGTCCAATATTTCTTATCGGCTTAACATCTTTAATAACATCAATCTTTTCTTGGTTATTGTCTTGCAGCTATCCTTGTTCTTCTTGCTGCAGTTGCTTTGTTTTTTCTTCTTGTTGTTCTTGTTTTACTTGGTTTATCTCCTCTGAAAAAAACCTGTCATCCCAAATAAGCCCTGAAGATTCTTGCCTCCTAAAAGACACTATAGATCTTTGCAAACCAGCCATGGTAGATGACAGCTAGATGTTTTTCTCTTTTCTCTCGTTAATGAAACTAAAAGCTTTCCTTCTATAAATTCCAATTCGTTGTAAAATATAAATAAATCTTTATATATAAAGAGAGAGAAGGATAAAGAAATCTTGAAGATTTGGTTAAGAAAAAGTCATACTAACGCAACTCAGTCAATATTTCCAAGTTTTCAACAAAATTATTTTCTGTAAAGGGGATTGGAGTTTTTCTCATGATAAGGCACCCTATAATCTTATTTATCAAATTAGAATAGTTTTAAACTTAATTCTTAAAATAAGATACTTTGTATACTTGGAATCCACGTCTGAGATATATGATAAATTATATAAAAATAAAATAAATGATAAATTATTTAATTAGTTTTAACTAAATCAAAAAATTCTAAAATACACATATCTTGAAAAGGCCTCATCTTCTCTTCTTTTTTCCTTCATCAGATCGTCCTCTCTTTATCTTCTTTTCATTTGAATTAAATATTCATGCATTGTTATTTACTAAAAATAAACTATTGATGTTTAAAGGGTGTTCAATGAAATGTCTAAAAGAAACTTTTTTGTTTACGAATTTTGTTAGCTAATAACCTAGTGAAAGTATATCATTGTACTGACAATACTTCAAAACCTTGGTTCTCTAAAATTGGAACTGAATTTAGCAGCAAGGTTGGTGAAGAAAACATAAGGAAAAATAAAAGGGAGAGATTCCATGGAATATAGACCAACACAACAGCAAATTAGGTAAAGAAAGAAAGAGAGAAGGGAAAAATCTAAAATCAAAACCAAAAGATATAAAACAAGGAAGAAATAAAAAAAATTTTAAAAAATATAAAATAAAATTTGAAGAGCATTTATTTAGTGCCAAGTGAATAATCATGGTGCAACGGTTTTATATTATCGGAATCAATCATTTAAAAAATTTTTGCCCAAAAGATAAAGATTTGAAAAGAGATGAATATTTATTTAAAAAAAAAAAAAGAAATAGATGAATACTTTTTTGTTGGCACAAAAAAGAGAGATTATTTGGAGGTGGATTGAAACTCCAATATTCTCTAGATCTACTCCCAAAGGTGCTCAAAATTTTTTGGTGCCCTCAAGAATCTAGGAACATTCTATGCTTGGCCTCAAAAGCCGCACCTTTTCAATTAATGGTTTTTGGTTTTGATAAATAGTATCAAATAGCAAGGTAAGTTTATACTTGCTGTTAGGGCATGTTACAGTGTTGCAATGATTGTCTTCTATTTGATAAGCTTTCTGCATTTTTTAAGAGATGAATAGTTACAATGAAGAAAGGGAAAGAAGATTAAAAAAGAAAGTGATGTGGAATTTCATGTTGACATGGAATTAAATTGTATGATACTATCTATTTTTAAGAATAAAGTTTAAAAGTATCCCACTTAAAGAAATAAGATATCTAAGTACCTTGGTTTGGGAAAAAAACTCAGTCAATATTTCCAAGTTTTTCAACAAAATTATTTTCTGTAAAGGGGATTGGGTTAAATTATGAATTAAAATATTTAACTAATTGTAAAAGTTTATGCTATAAATTTAATCATGAAAAATTATAATATAATTATTTATATTTTGTTGACTATTTTTCTATCTAGTATAATTCATATTAATAGGTGGATCTAAATTGTGATTAAGATAGTAATTAATTTTTGTAACATTAATGGTCTGACCTTAATTCACAAAAATCCATTTGCGTGCTAGACTAAAAGGCTATCACCATATTAAAAAGTTCACTTTATAACTGGACATCCATCCATAAAATGTAGCAAAAAATCTAAATATAAATAATTATGGGGAATATATTTATAAGGGTAGTTAACTCTAAAAAGGATACTATTTTAATTTTAAGTCTTTATAGAATGTTTGGTTTACGAGAATATGAATTGGATAGAATAAAATTATATATGGTAAGATTATATTAAATAATATTATCTTATTTTATGTTTATTATGTGTACTGATTAAAATATGATAATTTTATTTATTGATCAAAATTATTTTTTTTTAAATTTATATAATTTAAATTATTAATATAATTTTTAAAAATACAATTGGATGATTAATCCTGCTTGTAATTTTATCAAAAGGATGATTAATCATCTGTACAATTTTATCATTTTCTTCAAATACAAACTAAATATAACATAATATAATTATCATTATATGCTATCATCATCTTATATACCAAACATTACCTTAATTGACTATAGTAAAGATTTGAAGAAGATACGAGATATGTTTATTTTGTTGTTGGGAGAGAATATGAAATTCTGGATCATATAGAAGAATTTGGAAAAATCTCAACCTAAATGAAACCTAACATATTTTACCCTTTACTTCTTTTTAGTTTTATGATTGAAGGCTTAAATTTAAATTTTATTGTGTCTGGATTTGGTTATTTAATTATATTTTAATTTGTTAGCTGATTATTTTGTAATTATAATTTAATTATAATATAGTAGTTGATTATTTAATCCATTATATGAATGTAGTATTTGTAACAATCTTAAAAAAATGCATAATCAAAGGATAATATTTTTATTGAGGCCATGCCATCATGGTCCTCAAGAGTGCTCAATTGATCATGATACATATATATACAAGAGATCTTTTATTTTTTAATAGTTATGTATAAGAGATCTTGTTTACCAACCATCTTTTTGGGGGAAAAAAATTATCTTGAAAAAGATATAGTCAAAAGTCTTTCACTAATGGGCACTAACTGTCGAACTAATCTATACTTAACAAGTCAACTAATTTAAGCTAAAACAGAAATATAAACACTAACCTCTAAGTGGGTTTAGTTGAAACCCATTGAACTGAAAGTGACCGAGTCGCTACTAGAGGGAGGTGACTTCGTCAATGCCGCCTAACTCGCCCGGTAGTTGCTGGCTTCATGGTGGTTGGCAACGCATTGAAGGGGGCAGCTGTATTTTTTGGTTGTCAGAGAGACACTTTTTCTCTATTTCCTTTCTTGAATTGAAATTAGTTTCCCTTAATGGGCCAGAGAACCACTATATAAGGAGGAGAGCAGGAATCCATTATTAGCAAATCTCACCCTATCCCATTATGAGTATATACAAAAATAACTTAGGTCATACTTTAATTAAAATCATATTACTTGATTGGATATATCATAATATAGTATCCCTATAGTTAGTCATTGATTTGAATTAACCAAATTTAATCCGGATCAAAATAATTTTGTTAGTCCATCAACATGAGATTACTACAACACCAACTTGACATAGCTTGGTCCCTATGTTAATAAGTTTTGGCACATTGTTAATGCTTAATATAGTTGCTTGTAGCTCCAGTAAAATATTAAAAAAGGAAAAACTTGGATCATTCAGCTCGTCATATAAGCCAGACTTCTTAGTGAATTGTTCTAAAATTTTTATGTGGTCTGTTGGTTGGATATGATCAGTTCATTGTACAAAATGCCACTTAAAATTTGTCTTTGAAGCACGTTGTGAGTTCAACTTTCATTTATATACATCTTCTATTTGAAGACAGCAAGCAAATTAGCAAGTTTTGAGCTTAAATTAATCACAAAAAGTAGTTCGGAGTGAATCACCACCCACAGTAAATGCTTATACTTATTCTACCAATCACCTAGGATTTGTAGCATGCTCTATCAAACCTTGACTTGAAAGTTAGCTAAAGAATTGGCAACTAGGTTTTGAAACATGATAATAAATTTATAATTAGCTTGAAAAGTATGTAAAACAACTGATATATCGGAATTTAAGTATCTGAGCCTGGTTGGTTAACTCTGGTAGACAGAGTTTATGCATTAATTTATTGGTGATTGCCCTTTAGTCGATAAATGAATTGAGCTTGAGATGGTATTAGGTTCACAATTTGTTAAATGAAAAGGAGATTGTGGTTTGAACAAAAAAAAAATTGTGCAGCATCAGAGATAGACAATGTTGTTGGTTTATAACACATTGATTAAGGCTGTTGTCTTTAGTTTTTTGGGTATCGCATTATAAAAGCTTCCTAGTAAGAGTACCTGTTGCATTTTTGAAACAAACATGCAGATAATACTTTGTATTGTTTCTCCTAACATGGAATGTAAAATTTATGATGTGTTCAAGACTTTAAGTCTGTTTTAACAAGTCACACTTTAGTTTCATGGTGTGGACAATCATAACACAGCACATGTATGTATTTTTCACTTTAATATTTGTGTGTGTATGCCTTACACAAAAAAGATAGATATCAGTCCATGAAAGTTAAAGATTAGACCTTGACTATAAGTATTTTTTTTTTTTACTACTTTCTAAACTGTCTTAAAGATTAAATTTCAGCCCTGCATAACCTGATGATGAATAAAGTTGCATGAGCATAGAAAATTTCCAATCATGTGGTTTATTACAGCACAAATTCAAGCTCTATGAGTTCATTAAAGGTATGATTCTCTTACCAAAAGAAGGAAAAAGATAATCTTGCAACAAACTTGCAGATTTTTCATTATCAAGGAAAAATAATCCATGATGAAGAGAAGCAATCATTTGTAATTCGAAGCTGTTCTTGATATTGTAGTTCTTTGCACTTGTAAGTCACTATGGGGAGATGTTCAGGGGCCTAGATTTGAAACAAGGAGCAAAAGCATTCCTAGTTGTCTCATCCTTCCATCCTAATTCTTTCCACCAGAATTCCCATCCATGAATGGTAATGCCATGTCCTTCAACATTCTTTGCATTGACCGAAAGCTTTTTCAGTTTTGGCCACCCAAATATGGAGATTTTCTTGAGACTTAAAAATAGAAAGGGTTCCTAATAGATGCATTTTAGTTCTGGTAGGTAAGACAAATGAAGAACTTTAAGCTTTTCAAATGTCTTAATACTTTCCTACTTTATTTAGAAGTCCTGCACATTTGGTTGTGCTGATTATTTCTTTGAATTGGGAGCATCTTGATATGCAAAGACTAGCAAGGTTTGGGGCTAGCATGAGCCATGTCAAATCCCCCAATTGCATACACTTATCTACACTTACTCTTTAAAGGCCATTGAACCATCTGTCCTTTAAGATCATAGAGCTGTGGAAATCAACAGATGTTAGTTTTTTTCTTTGTTCCTGCAACCATGTTTCAGCTCTTCTAAACTCTTACAGTCTGAGATATCTAGCATATTGAGATGCTTCATATCTACTAAACATGGAATATTTAAAATATTTGAAGCACTTAAAAACTAGAGGCATAGGTTTTGAGTGCAGCTTTTGTGTGGGACCTTAAAAGTCCTTCAAGTGCTAAAGCACTCCTTATTGTGAGACTCAACATACTCAATTGTTTCAAACACTGCAATTCCTTGACAAAGCATTCATTTATTTCCTTTTGATAAAATATTACTTTGCATAATCATATCAGATGAACCGTAATTAAGCATTCTCAACACTTTTAAGAATGGAAAGATAGATATCAGTTGGCATGGAATTGTATTTAATACAAATGTATCATCCAAGTTCAAATATTTTAGCTTTTGGAGGGACTTGAGCTCATTTGGCAACTGGCTTATACTTGTCTTGGATAGATTGAGATATTGTAGGCAAACAAGTTTTGAAATTCCTTGGGCCAATTCAGTTATGCCACTATTACAGGATAGGTTTAGCACTCTTAGATTAGGCATAGATTGGAAGAAGTCATTTGTGATTGTTTTTAATGTGTTTTCATTGAGAAACAAGGTTAGCAGGTTGGGACATGAAGGTGTTTCGATTAAACTCTCAAAAAAATTTGCCATCAGTGATATCCTTCTTACTGCCTCTTATTTTCTAATCTTCGGTGCTTCAATGAATCAAACACCTAACTTGCCACCAAAAACACCTCCTCAAAAATTATTGCACTCATTGGCATCCACGGAGCCATATCACGAATCACCATCATGGCATGTTCACATAATCCTTCCTTTTTCCAATAACATGCATACACAAGTTGTCTCAATTATGTCTTACCTTTGGTTTTGAGCCTACCATTTCTGGCATTACATTCATCTAAAGACCCCCACAAATCCAATAATCTATTAAATCAATTTTGTGCAATAACAATTCTTTTGGAAATAAAGTACACTAATAAGAAGCAAGATCTCACCTTTCTCATTAAGGGTAAATGATCAAAATTGAACTTTAAAAGAGGAAAAACCTTATCCCCCATACTTGAAAATTTTAAGTTACATTTTCTTAAAATCTCAATTACCTAAATCCATTCTTGTGATGTCTTCTTGCAGGTTACGGCTTGACCAATGGTGATAAGTGCTAGTGGCAAACCAACATACTTTTTGGCCATAATTTTCACTAGCATAGGAATATCTGGATGCAGGTTAAGAGTATCATTTCCAATCTTCTTCTGAAACAAACGCCAATCAAAAGATGGTGGCAAACACTCAACTTTGAAAATTTTGTGGGCTTCCATTAGACCACACACCTTTTTGGAACATGTAGTGAAGATTACCTTGGAGTTATTTTGTTGGTGTAGGATAAGAACTCCAATTTTTTGTTAGATCAATTCAGTCCCATAAATCATCCAACAACAAAACAAATTTCCTAGTACTTAAGACTTTGTACATGTCTATAGCATTTTGCTCAAAACTTTTATTTCTCCACCTATTTTCAGAATATCCTATCTTTTCCCCAATCTCTTTTTGAATCTTTTCAGGTTTTAGGTCTTTAGAAGCCATTGCTCAAATCACAAAATCAACATTGCTAGGATGGCTGAGAAGCCTGTTGTTGATTTAGTTGGGCCTAAAGTAACAAACACAACAATACGAAAGTAATTTATCACAATAAACCCATAGCAATAGATAAAATCACTAATCTAACAACGTAAAAAAAAATAATAATAATAAAGCACACCAAGATTTACATGGAAATCTCTCTAGTGTGGAGGGAAAAAATCACATACCATTAAAAAAACTCCACTATTAAATAATAGATATACAAAATTCTCCTCTAACTAAAACTAAAGCTAATCAATAACTAAAGAGACAATTTGAGAAATCTCACCAAACATGTGACTTAACAAATATACCTTGGTTTTGTTCCTAAAAAGTTTTAAACCTGATCTTTACTGTTTAGAATATAGAACTCTAAATCATAAACTTACTAACAAAATTTTAGCTCAATCGGACTACGGATCGATTTTAATTTAACCAAGTCTCCCTTCTCCCTTTTCTTTCTATTTTCCTAGATTTTTTTCTTTTTATTTGGCACCACACTCTATCATTCTACTCCAAAAACATAGCCCCTCTTTTTTTATTATTAAAGGCTTTATTTTAGGTTAAAAGTCAAAAGCCCATGGCCTTTAATTGGCTAAAACAATTGCATGGGGTTAGACCTCATATATTCTTAACAATCTCCCTTTCTAGCCCCATTAAGAGGAGATTCAATACCATAGTAGTTTTCATTTGAAATTTACCTTGGCCAAAAAACTCATTTTGACTAAGTTACTACAAAGTTAAAGCTTTTCCTTGAGAAGTATCTTAGTCAATATATCTACTATATTCTTATTAGTATGGACTTTTTTCAATAGCATTTATATTCCCTAATCACTAAATGTAACCACTGATATCTAACATTAATGTGCTTTGTTTTAGCTTAGTATATAGCATTCTTACTAAAATTTAAAGCACTTTGGCTATCACAAAATATCATATACTCTTTTTGATTCAACCCCAATTCAAGAAAAAAATGTTTCATCCAAAGCATTTTTTTACCTGTTTTTTTTTTGCTGCAATATACTCAGCCTCTATAGTTGACAAGACAACAAACTTTTACAACTTAGACTGCCAAGACATAACCTCCTGCAAAAATGAACAAATACCCTAAAGTAGATTTCCTACCATTAAAATCAATTGTTATGTCAGCTTCAATAAACCTTTCTCGAACTAGTTGTGAAACTCCAGAACTCAAGCACATTTTTGAAATGTTCTTCAAATATTTAAAAATTCATTTCACTACTTCCCAATACACCTTTCCTTGATTAAAAAAAAAATTTGCTTATCACACCAACTACATAAGTAATGTCAAGCCATGTGCAAACCATAAGATACATCAAAGAACCAACTACAAAAGAATAAGAAATACTAGATATAGTTAGTTACTCTTTCTTAGTTAATGAAAAAGATTTCTTACTCAAATAAAAATTGTTGGCAAATGGACTGGTAAATGATTTAGCGTATTGCATGTTGAATCTACTAAACACCTGTGACAACCATAACTTTCTAGCTCTTTTATCTGGATAATATCCATATCGAGAATCTATTTTGCTAGACCTAAATCCTTCATATCAAAAGACTTAGATAATTATTCTTTCAATGCAAACCATACCAGCATCTTGTCTCACAATCAATATATCATCAATATATACTAAGAGAATAATGAAGTTACATAAAAAAATTTTTTTAACATACACATAAGGATTTGCTACCTTTCTTTTATAGCTGTGGCTCATTATAAAAGAATCAAACTTTTTATGCCACTGTCGTAGAGCTTGTTTCAAGCCATAAAAGCTTTTTCTTTAGTTTGCAAACTAAGTGCTCTTTCCCTTTTACTTCAAAACCCTTAGGCTGATCCATATAAATGTCCTATTGTAAGTTACCATGCAAGAATGTAATCTTGACTTCAAGTTGCTTAAGCTCAAGATTCAAACTAATTGTTAATCCTAGTACCACTTGAATGGAACTCATCTTCACAACTAGAGAGAATATTTCATCAAAATTGATGCTAGATTTTTTATAAAAACCTTTCACCACCAATCGAGCTTTCTACCTCACTAGTTTTTCACCATCTTTTTTCAACTTGAACACACATTTTTTCTTCAATGGCTTCCTCTGTTTTTAAAGTTAACAAAAATCATATGTATTATTTTTCACAATGACTTTATCTCTTCTCATATTTTTACTAGTGCTCGTATCCGAAGGTTGTATATCTTGAAAGCTATGTGGTGCTTTTTCATCTAATAACTAAATAAAATTGGAACTTAGATTACTTGTGATGGCCTATGCTTTCTGTAGATCTCTTAGGCTAAGATTCTATACTACATTTGATTTTGAGGTAGCTACCCTTGCTCAACACTCTCTAGTGGAAAAGGACTTGCTCACCCTTTTAAACATTTTTAAGGTAGATAGCATTATTTTACCTTCTCAAAACTGATTGTATCTGCTTATCACTAACTATGGTTGACCTTTTCATATCTTCAAGTTCTATCTTTTGCTCATTTTTATCATTTGTGGCTCTTTTCGATTAAATCTCTATCAATGTTGAAATATCACACTTAACAGTAACCATGTAGTTTTTTCATTTTTCTCAAGGTCTATTATGGTTTTTTTTTCATGGAAGACCACATCTTTGCTTTTAATTGACTTTTTTTCACTAGATCCCATATCTTGTAGCTAAATTCTTTATCACCATATCCTACAAACACATACTATGTGGCTTTACAATTAAGCTTTAACCTCACTCTTTTCGGTATATACATGAATACTTTACTCCAAAAAACTTTTAAGTGAGAGTATGAAGCATCTTTCCTTGTCCACACTCTTCTAGAATATGAAAGCTAAAAGGAATTGATGGTGATCTATTAAACAAATAGCATGCTGTGTTGACTACTTCATCCCATAATGGCTTTGGTAATTTTACCATCTTCAACATAAATTTGACTTTTTTCATAATGATGCAATTTATCCTTTCAGTTACACCATTATGCTACTGTGTTTCCAGGTTCTATCATCTTATGTCTGATCTCATACTTTGAATAGTATTTTTCAAAGTCTTTAGATGTGTATTTTATACCATTATTAGTCCGAATACACTTCAAGGGTAACCCTATCATTCTTTCTATCATGGCATGAAATTTATGAAAATATTGCAATACCTAGCTTTCGTTTTTCAATATATACACCCAAGTTTAAGGTGAAGCATCATCAATAAAATTAATAAAATACCTGTTATCACCCAATCACTTAACTTCAATTGGACCACATATTATGGAATGAATCAATTCCAATCTATTTTCTTTTCTTTGAGAACTTTTACAAAAAGAAATTCTATGTTACTTGCCAAACAAACAATGATCACATAAATTGAGAGACATACCATTGGTTAAGGTAATGAAAGATTACCTTGTTAAAACCTATAATCCCTTCTCACTTATACATGCTAGCCTCTTGTGCCATAAGTTTGCTGAAACATCATCCTCAATGGCATTTATTTGATTACCGTTCAATTGCATCCATATCTTGTACATTGTGCAACATGGTTTTTCTTTTACAATTACCATAGATCTTTTGAGAAGCTTCCACTACCCATTCTTTTATCAACTCTCATATATTTCTTTATAAAGGATATTAATCACAAGTAAGTTCATTCTTATATTAAGAATGTGTGTAGTATCCCTTAAAGTCAACATGCAACCTTGTTGATTTGTACAAAAATATCATCAATTCTAATAATGTATGACACACTCTCATAATCTATCACCAAAGGCTTCTGCTTTGTAAGTTATAAACAACTTCCTTTTAGGAACACAATGATATGCCACTTCTGTACCAACTATCCACTTAATGTTAGGATCAACAACATGATTAGAATTACCATGTGTATAAATCAAAGTAACTAAATCACTATTTGAATTCACTGCTACAACATTGCCATTATCTAAACTTTTGCCTTTTTCATCTTTCCACTCTTGCTTCAAAATTTTGCAGTATCACTTTATATGGCATGGTTTACTATAATGGAAGCACTTCATTTTATCTCTGGACTTGGATCTATATTTAGACTTACTATGGGCTTTTAAGTTTTGACCTCTATTGATGTTTCTACCCTTATTCTCTATGACAAGAGCTTGATTCTCAGGATCTAAATCTTTTCACCTTACTTTTTCATTAAGCATACTGTCATTTATCATCTTTAATATCACCTTATAATCAAGAGCTGAATTAAGAATAATCATAACTAGAGTATTTTAATTGTGGCAATAAACCCAAAAGAAAGAATGCCTTCATTTCATCATTCATCGTAAGCTTTATAATAGTCATTTAATTAAATATATCTTGAAAATCACTCAAGTGCTTTGTAATCAATCATCAATCCCTATACTATAAAGTTGTAAGCTTTTTAATAAGCATAACTTTATTCATGCCTATTTTCCTTTCATACAATACTGCTAATTTTTTTCAAATAGTGTAGGCATCTATCTCCTGTGCTAAATGATGGAACATGCTAATATCAACCCATTTTTTTATTGTAGCCAACATCTTTCTACCTAACTTTTTTCAACTTTCATGTTTCGTATCTGCTGGTTTAATCGATTCATCCAATATCGGCTCATACAAATCTTTGTACTATAACTTATCCTCTATCATTGGCTTTCAAATTGAATAATTTGATGCTGTCAATTTTATCATGAAACATACATCACCCTCTATGATCTCAAATAGAATTTACTTTAGTCTTGGGTTACTTTTGTGTCAATGTCTCAAAATAACTTTCACTTAGATACCACTTGTTAGGCCTAACAAATACAACAACACAGAAGCAATATATCGCAATAAACTCATAGCAATAGACAACAATCAATAATCCAACAATGTAAGAAAAGTAAAGCACACAAAGATTTTCATGAAAAGCTCTCCAATGTAGAGAAAAAAATTATGAACCACAAAAAAATCTCTATTATCAAATAATGGATATAAAAAGTTTTCTTCTTGCTAAAACTAATGCTAATCAATAACTAGAGAGATAATTAAAAAAAATCTCACCAAATAGGTGACTTAACAAATACACTGTAGACTTGTTCCTAAAGAGTTTTAAATCTGATCTTCACCATTCAGAATGTAAAACTTTGAATCATAAACCTGTTGACAAAATTTCAGCTTAATTGGATCACGAATTGACTTTTGCTTAACCAACTCTCCCCTATCCATTTTCTCTCTATTTTTCTTGTTTCTTTTCTTTCTATTCGGTGCCACATTATGTCATTCCATGCCAAAAACACAACCCCCCTTATTTTACTGTCTAATGCTTTATTTTGGGTTAAAATTCAAAAGCCCATGGCCTTCAATTGGCTAAAACAATTACATGGGGCTGGACCTTACATATTCTTAACAAATTTGAGTCATGAGAGTAGTTTTGCTAATGCCTCCCATTCCATATAAACTAATGATTATTGTTTGATGTTCATTGAGGCAGTTCCAAATAGTAGTAAACATGGACTCCATGTTACATCCTGAAACCAAGACATAACACTGCCATGTTACCTTAAAGTAAACCCCAAAGTAATACGAAGTTTTATTTCTTAATCATTATAAAATTCTTCAATAAACTAATATAGTCTATCAAGTAAAATTCATATATTTAATCTAACTAATGATGCATCTTTATATATCCAAATACAAATCATATACAAATACAAAACTATTTCACAAGATCTCATTGGCCAACATTGTCTCTGACGACTAAGCAATCTTTCCCATTTGATCTTCTAGCTTTCACAAGACTAAGAAAACTTATCACTTAGTCATTTGTAAATAAAAAGTAAAAAGGGAATGAGCAAACTATAGCTCAGCAAGTATCGACTGATACACCTTACTGGATCAAGCATTGTTTCCATACATATCATATAGAGTATTCAAAATAATCATCAAATCATAATGTCGAAACATTTCAAAGATCATTACTTTGTCAAATATTTCATAAATTCATAAATCAATGTCAAAATATGTCACTTCATAAATCATTGCAAAATATGCTATCATTTAAATATTGTAATCAAACCAAATCATGGATCAATTATTAAAAATCATTGTAAATCATCATCATCATAAATCATCATTAACATTCATTTAACGTTAGCTACAGTCATTGTTATAACCTGTGACATTGGTCGTATTGACAATTTCATCCTCATGATCATTGCTAACTATTATAACCCACTAGCTAGAGCTTTATGCTAACTACTATAACCCATTAGCAGGACCGTATGATCATGTCTATGCTAACTACTATAACCCGTTAGTTAAGGTCGTAGAACTAGTTCTGTGTCAATGATCCCACTTTCTATGGATGTAAAAACGTCGCTATCATAAAATCGTTCTTTAAACATAGATAATTTTCTTAGTTCATTCATAAGCATGATCCAACATTTATATAGTAAAAACATAAAATAATCATATGCTTGATCCTATTTTCATATATAAAAAATAATAAAATAAAACATTTATTCATTTAGAAACATATATATATATATACATAGGTTCGAAAACAAGCAAAGTGTGTGAGATTTTACTTACCTCATTTCGATTTCAACACTTAGTTTTTCTCCCCAAATAATTAATGGCCTATTTAAGATAGTTTCAATATAACAATAATTAATCAACCTATTGGAGACCACTTATACCGAAACAATTAAGTTAAATAAGAATTAACTCAAGAAACTAATTCTAGCAGCCTACACTACTTTCACTAAAATGACCATATCTTAAGATATGCAACTTAGAATTAAAATCTTTTTAATGCGTTAGAAACTAGACTCAATAAGCTTTCTAACCATATATGGTCCTTCTTGTGATTCCTTGTGGATTAATTCTAACAATTTTTTCTATCCACATCATATGCTGCTGCTAGATAACCTGCATTCCTTCTCATAAAAATTACATATTTATTCGTAAGAAACTCCAAATTCAATTCCGTTTGTTTCATTGGAAAGTAGACTCAATAGTATTTCCAAATATATTTGGCTTAATCTGTAAATCCTTGTATAAAAATTAAGACAACTTTTGCAATTAAACCCTGATGCTACTACCTTACTGCCTTCATATCCTTAAGCTAAAATTAGGTAACTCTTCATAGAAAACTCATATTTGACTTCCATTTTTTCATTAGAAAATAGATTCAACATGCTTTCCAACGATATATAATAATCATAGCAATAATTTATCCATTAATACAGAATCCTATTTTAATTCACTATTGCAGATTATGGCATCTCATCTAAAAACAAAATTTCTCCTTCAATCTTTAAAAGCTCAAATCCATACTTTTAACCTTTAAACTCCATTCAATAATCATCAATAAATATTAAGAACATAAAATAAACAAAGCCCAATAATTTACCCAAATAGATCATGAAGATTAATGAAAGATTTCATAATTTTTCTTGGTTTTGCTCTCAAAACTTCAACTCCAAATAATAGCAATCAACTTGACATTTCTTCTTAAATAAAAAGAGGGCATATACTCACCTTTAGGAGATTAACTTGATTGTAGCCTCTAATTTTGAATCAACAACTTGATTTTTCATATTTCTAACCCTAGGAAGATGAGAAAGAAGAACTCCTATTTCTTTTTTGTTTCTCGATAACTAGGTTTTCTTTCATTTAATAACTCAGCCCTTTTTTCTTTTACTAATTAATCTCTTAATGAATTGATGGGTTTTGGTATTACTCTAGCACAATTATTATTTGGGCTGGGGTATCACATTCTCCCCTCCTTATGAAAAGTTTTGTCATCAAAACTTGATTTATATTTACATCTTATTCCTCCATTTCTATAATCACATTTCTTGCTGTATGATTGTTTCATTAAACTTTGACAAAAGTAATCATTTTGCCTCAAAACTTGTTCTTGCCATTTAACCATTCAAAAAAGATATTTTCAATATGTTAAAACCCATATCATCTTGAATTTCCAAATACTCATATCCAACCATATAACTTCTACCAAGATAGTCTCTTAACATAGATTCATTATGCACACTAGACATCGAGGTGACTATATTCTTTATTTTGAATTTCTTTTTCTTTACCAAGAACTTCAAATGTCCTTACAATGCAAACTTAACCTTCCTTACTTTATAATCCTAATTATGAGTAAAATGATTAACTACTCGAAGCTATAAATCATATCTCCAAATTCTAGTATAATCCTTTTGCTTACTTTAAATCATTCTTTAATCAACCAAAATTTATCAACCATTTGTTCCATAAATTCAAAAAAAAGTAAAAGTTTTTCTTCTTTGTCCTTATCCCATTAAGTTTAAGACTTAGATCTACTTTCATACAAAACCTCAAAATGAATCATTGGATATTTGTCTTATAACTATTGCTACATTAAAAAAAAATTTTTTTCTCTTGAAGTCACAAGATAAGCACTATTTAAATGAATGTCTATCAATGATAAAGCTCCAAAACTAGAAAGAACACAAAATATTCTTATCCAAAATCCGTTAGTCCTTATTTATTAAAGATTCATCACTTTCCTCACTAACAATAGCATAAAAAACTTAGAACTTAAAAAAAATCAAGATTCCACTATGCACTATGATATTTTGTTCCAATAAAATTCAGACAAAATAAATTTCAGAACATTGTTTCATAACAAGAAAAAAAATATGTCCACAAATTTTCATGTAATTCGCTTTATGCCAGGTATTCAATCCATAACAACCTTGAATAACAATATCAACAAATCCTTTAGTCACCAAAAAGATATCATATAGTACTTATAATTTTTTTTCTTTTTTTTTTCTCCATCGACAATATAAAATTTTCTATCAATTAATTGTTATAAAGCATATGAAATTGATGCAATAAATCATATCCATAAATTTACATTATGTAAATTTAAACATAAATCTTTGGTTACCCAAGTTGTCTCCAATTTTGAATATTGTTCGTTCAATTTAATAGACTAATTATCATATAACAATTGATTTTTCATAATTCCCACAAACATCATAATGTCTCAAATTTTCTTTTTACCAAATATATTACTATCATCTCCAAGTCAAAGTCAAAACCTACGCATCATAATCCATAAGTAAAATTCTTGTATAAAATTTAAACAATAAAAACTCCAAATACTTGAATTCATGCTGAAAGTATAGTTATGAAAAATAACCAAATGCATCACATTATTTCAGAAGTTCCTTTTTTTTTTAATTTTAAACTTCTCTAAAATTGAATACATGTTCAGTATCACCAACTGCATAAAATCATCACTTGTAAGATTTCAACAAATCTTTTGCCCTTTAAGATTTCAAACAATCATGCTTAGCCAAAACATATATATATTTAGTAAATCGATTACTCCTTCAAAACCAACTTCCTTACTAAATCATCTTAATAACCACAATTTCAATTTTTATTCACAAATTTAATTTCTTGCTAGGTACACAGCCTTGTACCCAATAGGCAATGTTCTCCATAAATATAAAATTTGAAGGAATCCTATAGTATACTTCAATTAGAAACTATAACCACAAATTAATCACTTTAGTCATTAAAAAAAATCAGTACACCCCAAATAAGAATTTAATGATCAAACTTCAAATTAACTATACAAATGTCCAACTTGCATAATCAAACCTTAAATACTTTCTCAATAAGAATGTATAATCAAATCAAATGAATATCCTTCTTTACGTATATTAAACTATTTACCACAATTATCACATTTTAGACTAAATCCATCAAGACAAATTCTCAAACATTATAACGCATAAATAATTATTTCAAAATTTTGACATATCATTTCATTCCAACTCCAATATTCTATACTTTTAATTCTAACAATGTACACTATTATTCCAATCTTAATCCATGACTAATGATTCACTTAACACTTATCAAATAATTTCAAAACCTCATTAAGTCGAAGATCTTTTTCTCTAACCCATAGGATCTCCAATGATCAAATCATTCTCTTAAATAATCGATTAGCTCATAGGATATGTCTCATAATAAGTCATATCAAAAATCTCTTCAACTTATAAAATCGCACTATATCAATGTAATTACACTTTCTCTCGACTACAAGATCCAAAAGCAATATGTAATATCAACCAAAATAATTACTCCATGAATTCATTGAATTATTGATTCCTTAATATTTATTGAAACTTTAACTACTCAAAACTTCATCGAATCATTTACTTATACTCACATTATAGTCTATAAATCCAACTTATGTCCTTGAAAAATCATCACATTATCCAGAGGTCATCATTTAAATTCTTAAAAATCTCCACATAGGATATGGATCATAACCACACTCATAAAATCTCTTTCAACCCAAAAATCATAAGTTATATTCTTGGAAAATCACTGTTAATCTAATTATCATAATCTAACTTCTTAGAAATCTTCAAAGATCATAATCGTAATTCTAAAAATATTTTCAAAATCATACTATAAGCTTTTTAACATCCCACATAGTTTAAAATCAAAACCTAAACTCCAAGAAAATCTCATCAAAGTCTAACTCTTAAAAATTTTCCAAAGATCATAACTTAAGTTCGATACTACTTTATGTCACGCCCAGAGATCAAGATGCAACACGACCATATTACCTTAAAGTAAACCCCAAAGTAATACGAAACCTTCTTTCTTAATCATTATAAAATTCTTTAATAAATTGATATAGTCTGCCAAGTAAAATCTATATATTTAATCTAACTAATGATACATCTCTATATATCCAAATACAAACCATATAAAAATACAAAATCGTTTTATAAGATCTCATTGGCTTACATTGTCTCTGACGACTAAGTAATCTTTTCCATTTGATCTTCTAGCTTTCACAAGACTAAGAAAACTTATCACTTACTCATCTGTAAAGAAAAAGTAAACGGAAAATGAGCAAACATAACTCAGCAAGTATAGGCTCACACACCTTACCGAATCAAGCATCATTTTCATACATATCATATAGAGTATTCAAAATAATCATCAAATCATAATGTCAAAATATTTCAAAGATCATTACTTTGTCAAATATTTCATAAATTCATAAATCAATGTCAAAATATATCACTTCATAATCATTGCAAAATATGTTATTATTCAAATATTGTAATCAATCCAAATCATGGATCAATCATTAAAAATTATTGTAAATCATCATCATCATAAATCATCATTATCATTTTTTTATCATTAGCTATGGTCACTGCTATAACCCGTAACATTGACCGTATCGACAATTTCATCCTCATTATCATTGCTAACTATTATAATCTGCTAGCTAGGGCCTTATGCTAACTACTATAACTTGTTAGTAGGGCCATATGATCATTTCCATGCTAACTATTATAACTCGTTAGCCAGAGCCGTAGAACTAGTTTTGTGTCGATGATCCCACTTTCTAGAGATGTAAAAATGTAGCTATCATAAAATCATTCTTTAAACATAAATCATTTTTTCAGTTCATTCATAAGCATGATCCATCATTTATATAGTAAAAACACAAAATAATTATATGTTTGATCCTATTTTCATATATCGAAATAATAAAATAAAACATTTACTCATTTAGAAACATACATACATATATACATAGGTTTGAAAATAAACAAAGTGTGTAAGATTATACTTACCTCTTTCCGATTCCATCACCTAGTTTCTCTCTCCAAATAATTAATGGCCTATTCAAGATAATTTCAACATAACAGTAATTAATCAACCCATTTGAGACCACTTATACCGAAACACAAATATGTTTCAAACATGAGAAGGGAAATGTGTCCCAGTAAATGCTCTTCAACTCTGGCAAAACATGCAAATAAAGAGACTCGAGTTTTCCAAATAGGCTTAAAGTTTCCACTAGCTGAGCCACTTGACTCAGTTTCCTCTCATTGATTATTTCCTCCATATTGTTGCAGTACATCACAGTAAGAGACCTCAGGTTTGGAGCTAGAATTAGCCATGTTATGTCCTTCAATTTTGTCAATTTATAATATCCGTTTATTCTTACATAGCGAAGGCTTTTGAGGTAATGTTTGCTAGCAATCACAGAGGTTTGAATGTGGCTCTGCTCTTTTATCATTCTGCCTTCTCCTCCCCACTCCATCTCTACCTCTTGCAAACTTTCGCTCCCTAGAAGGCGTAGACTGTCTAGACTCTTCATATTCGCTAAAGATAAAATATTCAATCGCTTTAAGCCCTTGGATAAGTAAAGTTCAATTCGTACAGTGCAGCTACATAACCTTTCAGTATCAAAAGTCTATCGAGAACCAAAGCACTCGTTATAGTGACAGTCAACAATTTCAAATGGTTCAAGCACTTCAATTTTTCCACCAAGCATTCACAATTATCTTCCCCTTCCTGGCCCAAAGAATAACCACAGCCTAACATTCTCAATACTTGCAGCTTTGAAAAAGCAGATATCAACTGTCTTGGAATTCTTATGGCAGGACTAAAGCATTCCAAGTTCGAGCATTTAAGCTTTTCTAAAGCCTTCAATTCAATTGGTAGCTCTCTTATCCCTGTATAGGAGAGATCGAGACATTCCAAATGTTAGGAAAATGGGGTCCAGTCCCATGTAAGTGGTTTTGGACCAAGTAAAGGCCATGGGCCTTGATCTTTTATTTTACACTGAGCCCTAGCTACTTAATAAAAAAGAGGTGGGGTTATTTTGAGTATGTGTCGACAACCAAGCAAAAAAAGAAGAAAAGCCAGGAAAAGCAGAGAGAGAAAAAGGAGAAGGGAGAGTTGGTTAAACGAAAGTCGATCCGTGGTCCGATTGAGTTGGAACCTTGTCAGGAGGTTTATGATTCAGAGTTATACATTCTGAACGGTGAAGATCGGGTTTGAAGCTCTCTAGGAACAAATCCAGGGTGTATTTGTTGAGTCACTTATTTGGTGAGATTTCTCCAATTGTTTCTCTAGTTGTTGATTAGCTCTAGTTTTAGCTAGAGAAGAACTTTGTATAACTATTATTTGATAGTGAAGATTTTTTGGTGGCCCGTGGTTTTTTCCCTCTACACTGGAGGGTTTTCCACGTAAATCTTGGTGTGCTTTATTTTTCCTGCGCATTTGATTATTGATTGTTGTCTATTGCTTCTGTATTGTTGTGATTATTGCTTCAGGCGCAACAAGTGGTATCAGAGCGAGAGTTATTTTGAGACATCGATACAAAAGCAACGCAAGATAGAAGTAAATTCTGTTTGAGATCATGGAGGGTGATACAGGTTCCATGATAAAATTGACAGCATCGAATTATTCAATTTGGAAGCCTATGATGGAGGATCATCTATACTGTAAAGATTTGTATGAGCCAGTATTGGATGATTCGGCTAAACCAGCAGATATGAAAGATGAAAGCTGGAAGAAGCTAGGTAGAAAGACGCTAGCTACAATCAAAAAATGGGTTGATATCAGCGTGTTCCATCATGTAGCGCAGGAGTCAGATGCTCACATTGTTTGGGAAAAATTGGCAGCATTGTATGAGAGAAAAACAGGTATGAATAAAGTTATGCTTGTTAAAAAGATTGCAACTTTACAGTACAGGGATGGACGATCTGTTACAGAGCACTTGAGTGATTTTCAAGATATATTTAATCGGATGACTACTATGGAACTTAAGATGGATGATGAAATGAAGGCATTATTTCTTTTGGGTTCATTGCCAGACAGCTGGAATACTCTAGTTGTGACTGTTCTTAATTCAGCTCCTGATTATAAGGTGACATTGGAGATGGTAAAGGACAGTATGCTTAATGAAGAAGCGAGGCGAAAAGATGTAGACCCTGGGAATCAAGCTCTGGTCACAGAGAACAGGGGTAGAAACATCGACAGAGGTCAGGACTCAAAAGGCCGTGGTAAGTCTAAACATAGATCCAAGTCTAGAGGTAAAGTGAAGTGTTTCCATTGTGGTAAGGCGGGTCATATAAAACGAAACTGTAGAATCTTAAAGCAAGAGCGAAAAGATGAGAAAGGCAAGAGTTCAGATGATGGCAATGTTGCAGCAGTGAATTCAGATAGTGATTCAGTTACTTTGATTTGTACACATGGTGATTGTAATCATGTTAGTGATCCCGGCATTGAGTGGATAGTTGACACAGGAGCGGCATATCATTGTGTTCCTAAGAGAGAGTTGTTTACAACTTACAAAGCAGGAGACTTTGGTTGTACCAAGATGGGAAACAAGAGTGTGTCGCAGATTGTTGGGATTGGTGATATTGTGTACAAACTAGTACAGGCTGCATGTTGACTTTAAGGGATGTCAGACACATTCCAGATATGAGAATGAACTTGCTTGCTATTAATGTCCTTGATAAGGAGGGATATGAAAGCCGACAAAAGAATGGACAGTGGAAGCTTCTCAAAGGATCTATGGTAGTTGCAAGGGGAAAACTATGCTGCACAATGTATAAGACATGGATGCAATTGAACGGTAACCAGGTAAATACCGTTGAAAATGATGCTTCAGCAAACTTGTGGCACAGGAGGCTGGCACACATGAGTGAAAAAGGGTTACAGGTTTTGGCAAGGCACTCTCTCATTCCCTTGACCAAAGGTATGTATCTCGATTCATGTGATTATTGTTTGTTTGGTAAGCATCATAGAGTTTCTTTTCGTAAAAGTTCTCAGAGAAAAGAAAATAGATTGGAATTAATTTATTCTGACGTATGTGGTCCCATTGAGGTTGAGTCATTAGGTGGTAGCAGATATTTTGTTACTTTTATTGATGATGCTTCACGTAAGACTTGGGTGTATATGTTGAAATATAAAAGTCAGGTACTGCAGTATTTTCAAAAATTTCATGCCATGGTTGAAAGGATGACAGGGTTACCCTTGAAGTGTATTCGAACTGATAATGGTGGGGAATACACATCTAAAAGCTTTGAAGAGTATTGCTCAAAGCATGGGATCAGGCATGAGAGGACAGAACCTGGAACACCGCAGCATAATGGTATAGCTGAAAGAATGAATCGCACCATTGTGGAAAAAGTCAGATGTATGTTGAGGATGGCAAAATTACCAAAGCCATTCTGGGGTGAAGCAGTCAACACAGCTTGTTATTTACTTAACAGGTCACCATCAGTTCCTTTGGGCTTTGACATTCCAGAAAGAGTGTGGACAGGAAAAGATGCTTCATACTCTCACTTGAAAATTTTTGGGTGTAAAGCATTCATGCATGTGCCGAAAGAGCAGAGATCAAAGCTTGACAGTAAAGCTACACAGTGTGTGTTTGTAGGATATGGTGATGAGGAATTTGGCTACAGGGTATGGGATCCAGTAAAGAGAAAGACAGTCAGAAGCAGAGATGTGGTCTTTCATGAAAAAGAAACCATAGCAGACCTTGAGAAAAATGAGAAGACTACACGAGTTACTGTTGAGTGTGATGTTTCAACACCGACAGAGATTTCACAGGAAAGAGCCACAGATGGTGAAAATGAGCCAGAAACAGAACTTGGGGATATGGATGAGCCAGCTACAGTTGGTGATGAGCTAGATGCTATTAGTTTTGAGCAGGGGGAGCAATCCTCTCTACCTGAGAGTGTTGAGTAGGGGGAGCTACCTTCGACATCAAGTGATGTAGAGTCTCAGCCTAGGAGATCTACTAGAGAGCGCAGGCCATCTACCAGGTATCCAAGTTCAAATTTTATTTTAGTTACCAGTGAAGGGGAGCCAGAAAGCTTTCAAGATGTGCAGGCTACTTCGGATAGAGAGCACTGGTTAAAAGCAATGAAAGAAGAGATGGAGTCATTGCGAAAGAATGGTACTTATGATCTTGTTAAACTTCCAACAGGGAAGAGGCCATTAAAGAATAAATGGGTGTTCAAGTTGAAAAAGGATGGTGACAAACTAGTGAGGTACAAAGCTCGATTGGTAGTAAAAGGTTTTTCTCAGAAACTAGGCATCGATTTTGATGAGATTTTTGCTCCAGTTATAAAAATGAGTTCTATTCGAGTGGTACTGGGATTGGCAGCTAGTTTGAATCTTGAGCTTGAGCAACTTGATGTTAAAACTGCATTTTTGCATGGTGATTTGCAGGAAGATATTTATATGAATCAGCCTGAGGGTTTTGAAGTGAAAGGGAAAGAGCACTTAGTTTGCAAATTGAAGAAAAGCTTGTACGGCTTGAAACAAGCTCCGCGACAGTGGTACAAAAAGTTTGATTCTTTTATGGTGAGTCATAGCTATAAAAGAACAGCAGCGGATTCTTGTGTGTATATTAAACAATTCCCTAATGGTAACTTCATTATCCTATTATTATATGTTGATGATATGTTGATTGTAGGACAAGATTCTAGTATGGTTTGCAGGTTGAAAGAACAATTGTCTAAGTCTTTTGATATGAAAGATTTAGGTCCAGCAAAGCAGATTCTTGGTATGGACATTATCCGGGATAGAAGAGCTGGAAAGCTGTGGTTGTCACAGGAAAAGTATGTTGAACGAATGCTTGGTAGATTCAACATGCAACATGCTAAATCAGTTAGTAGTTCACTTGCCAACCATTTTCACCTAAGTAAGAAATCTTGTCCAGTGTCTAAGGAAGAGCAACTAGCTATGTCTAGTATTCCTTATTCTTCTGCAGTCGGTTCTTTAATGTATCTTATGGTTTGTACAAGGCCTGACATTGCTCATGCAGTTGGTGTAGTGAGCAGATTTCTTTCTAATCCAGGAAAGGCTCACTGGGAAGCAGTGAAATGGATTTTTAGATATTTTAGGGATACCTCAAAAATGTGCTTGACTTATGGAGTTTCACAACCAGTTCTAGAAGGGTTTACTGATGCTGACATGGCAGGCGATCTTGATGGTAGGAAATCTACTTCAGGGTATTTGTTCACTTTTGCAGGAGGAGCTGTATCTTGGCAGTCTAAGTTACAGAAGTGTGTTGCTTTGTCAACTACAGAGGCTGAGTATATTGCAGCAACTGAAGCATGTAAAGAAATGCTTTGGATGAAACGTTTTCTTCTTGAATTAGGGTTGAATCA
This sequence comes from Durio zibethinus, assembly GCF_002303985.1. Next base: position 8,416,056 of record NW_019168037.1, on the reverse strand, counting down.
GAAAGAGTATGTGGTATTTTGTGATAGCCAGAGTGCTTTAGATTTGAGTAAAAATACCATGTACCATGCTAGAACAAAGCACATTGATGTTAGATATCATTGGTTACGTTCAGTGATTGAAGAACAGCAGATGCTATTGAAGAAAGTCCATACTAATAAAAATGTGGCAGATATGTTGACTAAGATACTTCCCAGGGAAAAGCTTGAGCTTTGCAGTAACTTGGCCGGAATGAGTTCCCTGGCCAAGGTAACTTCCAAATGAAACTGCTATGGTGATGAATCTCCTCCTAATGGGGCTGGAGGGGGAGATTGTTAGGAAAATGGGGTCCAGTCCCATGTAAGTGGTTTTGGACCAAGTAAAGGCCATGGGCCTTGATCTTTTATTTTACACAGAGCCCTAGCTACTTAATAAAAAAGAGGTGGGGTTGTTTTGAGTATGTGTCGACAACCAAGCAAAAAAAGAAGAAAAGCCAGGAAAAGCAGAGAGAGAAAAAGGAGAAGGGAGAGTTGGTTAAACGGAAGTCGATCCGTGGTCCGATTGAGTTGGAACCTTGTCAGGAGGTTTATGATTCAGAGTTATACATTCTGAACGGTGAAGATCGGGTTTGAAGCTCTCTAGGAACAAATCCAGGGTGTATTTGTTGAGTCACTTATTTGGTGAGATTTCTCCAATTGTTTCTCTAGTTGTTGATTAGCTCTAGTTTTAGCTAGAGAAGAACTTTGTATAACTATTATTTGATAGTGAAGATTTTTTTGGTGGCCCGTGGTTTTTTCCCTCTACACTGGAGGGTTTTCCACGTAAATCTTGGTGTGCTTTATTTTTCCTGCGCATTTGATTATTGATTGTTGTCTATTGCTTCTGTATTATTGTGATTATTGCTTCAGGCGCAACACCAGAGACACCAATTTCGAAATTCCCACTGGAAATTCTTTTATATATCTATTGTCTGAAAAGTTTAGAACTTTTAAGCCACACGTAAATTGGAAGAAGTCATTATTGATCACCTGCAACTGATTATCGTTAAGAAACAGAGTTTGGAGTCAGGACAGTTAGGTGCTTCTACTAGATTTTCAATCCTATTCTTCAACAATGACATCCTGCGTATACTTCCCCAATTCTGAACTTCTGGTAACTTAGTTAATTGATAACCTGCCTCCACAAAAAACCTCCACTTTTCTTCTTCACACTTACATGTGTTGGGATTTGCCTTGAATCTCGTAATCCCACATCGAAATTTATAAGAGTTTTCAATTTATTTTTTATCTCATATCGAGAGTTTATTAAAGGTATAAGGGGTTTTACTCTTATAAATAATATGTTTTAGGTTTAGTTTAATAATCTCATATGATTAGATACGAAAATCTCATATATTTAATCACCAAGAGAACAACTAGGTAAGTAGGTTATAAAAGAGTATAATTGGGTTTTGAGTTAAATTTTGAATAAAGAGTTTTTTGTGATTTTTCTTATTTTAAA